>JAQJVL010003913.1:0-52823 GCA_035578905.1 Stictocephala bisonia
CTTTTTTTCTACGAGTGTTTTGAATACTTTTATTAAATACTCAAAGTTCTTTATTTCTAAGATTTTGTAATCAATAAAAATGTATTGTAAATGTTTACTGCTTTTTATATCTAATACCAGCTAATACCTACATTGAACTGACTATTGCTATCTATATTTTAAGTCATACTACCGGAATATCAATATCGAATTTATATAGGTATCGTATCCAATATCACAATATCTAAAGCAAAGAAGAATAATAAGAGTCATGTCCTGATTTAACCTGTCGTCGTCGACAATTCACGGCTATGTCAAAACCAGCTGTTCAGTTCGAGGTCATGCAGTCGTGTCATGTCAGGTGGGAATTTCTGGCTTCAAGTTCCATAAATGTGGTTTTTGTTTTAATTTTTAATTCTCAATGGATGAGGTACTACATTTTTAGTTCATTAAATTGTTCAATTCTTAACTAATATGATTATAAATATTAGCAATAGTAATTGATCTATAATGTGCTAAAGCACACTGATCATTGACAGGGATTTATTAGATAGAGATCATCATATGAAGACAATTAATTGACACTGTCTGTACCTTTCTAACAAATGTTCCATGACAATAAAGACATGATTCTTGATATATAAGAACAAATGAGAAGTCAGGGGAAAGTTAGGCATTGTTTACCAACTAAAAAAAAATTTTATTTTTATTAGGATTTCATTTTACATAATAGGTTAATTTGTAAAGAGTCTTATATATTACGCTAATTTCATAAACAAACAAAATAGTTTTTATATTGTATTCTATCACTGTAAACTCTGGTCAACTTTGGACTGTATTTTTTTATATAAAACAATTAAAGGTACCAAACCTTTTATTGAAGTATATCGTTAAAATCCTTGATACTTTGAATGTTTTTTTAACAACAACACTTGGTTCAGTTATATTTAAAAATAATTATCATAATTCATATTTTTATAGTTTTCTGTAACAGCCCAAGTTTTCAATAATCAACAGGATATATAGGGCTTATATATAGAACCAAACGGTGTGTAGCATATTTTTTTACAGAATGGTATTTATTGAATTAAAATATAGGTTATTTGTTTATCTTAAGTTTGATCTCTGCTCATGAGTTATAGTTGGTATAAACATTGCATGGTATAAACATGCATGCAGTGATTAAACTACATAATAATATGAATAAAAGGCTTTACTTTAAATAAATTACTGAGTTTAAAAAAACTTTACAATCTCTTTAAATCTAATTTTAAAGAAAACTTTTCTTTCAAATTATGGGGCTTTTGGTATAAAAGTTGCAATATTATAAAATTAATTCAACAGAATTTGAATCACAAAGGTCAATAAATCTTTATTTCACATAATAATTACAGAAAATACAGTAACTACAATATAACATTTTTTTCTTTGTGGTTTACAGTAAAAAACATTTTAATTTTTCAAGATGTAATTAAACTAAACTTTTTAACTAAGGGGACCGGACACCCGGCTGCACACTTCCCCGTGTGCAACCCACGTTTCACTCCACTTGAACTTGCGCTTGTTAACCAAACCTCCGTCCCCCCTTTTACGAAACTAATGATTCTTTTTGACTAATATTATAATAGGCTATATTAAAGTCCCCATCAATTGTCAAATCTCCAATAACCTAAATTAATTTAATATATCTGACCTCATACATTACTTTGCCAATTGCCTAACCTTTTTTCTATTAATTATATAAACCCACCCAATGAAAATATTTTACTAAGCGCCTATTTTGAAAAACGTGTTTTTTTTCATTTCATTTTGTTTCTTTTGTTCTAACAAATCGAAAATTTTGTTTAAATAAATAAACAAATACACTGCGTTAAATTTGCCTTTGAAATTTCTTCCAAGTCCCCCCAGGTAGAGCGGGAGTCCCCTTAAAATCCCTAGTGTGAATAAAAACTATGTGTTACACACCTTCACCCTGGTTTTTTTTTAACATTTATGCAAAAAAGTCTTTAACCTTAATATTACCAAACAAACTGTTCATTTTTTACATTTCTAAACCAGCCTATTACAACTTTTTGGAAATCATTAATTTTACCATTGGGCCACCAAGCTGTTTTTACTTTTGGATTGATTTTAAATTCTCTTCTATCCAATTGTTTATTAACTTCTTATTGACCGAAAAAACCGTAACTTATGATGGCGTTCCCCATTGGCCCTCTTCAAGGTGAAAAATAATTGAAAGAAATTTTTAAGAACCAGTATTGCACAATTACCAAATCAGAAAATTTTTTTTGTTGAACACCTCAACAGTTTTTGAATTTGGTTTCCAAAAAAATAAAGGAAAGAAGTTTTTTGCGGTTGAACCAAAATAAAGCTTCATGTTCTATTTTTATCTAAGGATAATTTTTTTTTATGACCATTTTAGAAGTGCCCACATTTTAATTTTCTTTTTTCCTTATCCAGGATCAAACAAAATTTTGCTTATATCTTGTGAGTTTTTTTTTGCTACAATAAAATGGGCGATAGTTTCCAGCTGTATAATTTGGGGAATAACACCCCTAAGTCTGCATGGTTTTTTTTTATAGGGTTGTTTACACAGCAGAGAGTAAGGGGTTTTTCCTGAAATGTTTTCCCCTCCCCTTAGTAAATTATAAAAATCAGCATTAGTCTGGTTTTTTAAGTTGTCAGACTAATTCCCAAAAATAAATGCTGAATGGTTTTTTATCTATTTTTTGCTTCTCAAAGATGGTAAAAAAGGCACCCCCCATCCATTGCCTTTTCAAAACAATTGAAAAAACAGTATAAAATCCGAATACCAATACTAAAATTAACAAGCAACTTTAAAAATTAGCAAAGGAACCTAATAATTTGGCAAACTATTTTAATTTCATTTTAACCACAGATTTGAATAGTCCCGCTCCCCCTCACAGCATCCCTTTTTGAGACACCCAAAAAGAGCACAGGGGCATTCCCTGGGCAGACCATTTCAAGGCGATAACATATTTCCTGATGAAAGCCTCTTTAACACCTCTTCAACAGCTTTTTGCCCCCGACATCATGTAACCGTTTGTAACAAAAACTCAGAATAATGCTTCTTTTTTGTAAACACTTCTTTCTTTTAAGTCCCAAACTAAATCAGACAAAATTTTTAGACAGTTATGCGGAAAATCAATAAAGAAAGTTTTTTCCGGGATTTCTTGTAATGGTCTTGTAATTTCATTGACCCTCGCCTGATTTTTGCGTAACCATGTTTTATGAACCAATGTTAATTTAATCCCATTTCTATTCCCACTTAAACCGACGCTTAATAACCTTTTACTGCAGTACCAAAATTACCAAAAAAATGAAATAATTTTTTATTCAAATTTATCTCTTATGTAAACATACACTTGATGTTTCAATGCGGCTAGATGCTGAAATTTCCAACCTCTTGCCCTGTTGGTTAGTTTTATTGAAAGTGTCTTATACTATTTTGGGGCGACCAACTAGAAACATGGTCTCTTCTTTCTTACACAACTTCTTTTAAACTTTACAAAACACCCTGATTATCCAGTCTGCTATAAAAAAAAAGTTTTTGATAATACTAAGTCCCTCTTTCATTCCTATTTCAGGTTTTTTGTTTTTTTATATCCACAAACTAGGTGGATGATGAACCCCTTCCCACTACACCGCGAACAGCAGCAGGAAGGGCGCCTTTTCTTCAGAGAAGAGTTGGAGGAAAAGCAGAATTACATATCAATCCCCCGCAGGGAAAAAAAGAATGCGTCGGAACAAACTTAAGCGCAGATTCAAGCTGGGGCTTTTGGAACTCCTCCTGAAATGCAATGCCTATCCACAATAGGCAATAATCCTTATAAAGCTAAGGATTTTGCTGGTCCCCTAGAGGGCTTAACATATGTCGAACATAAAGAATCAACCCATGGGCGTTCTAATTGTTTTAATGTAAAATTGTATACTTTACTGGAATGGTTAATATTTTTCTGCGCCCTTTTTCCACGCAACCAAAAGTCCCAATGAAAGTAAAACTCTGCATTTTTTTATCCTGAAAAAGTTAATTAAAGGATTGTTTTTCCTGGTTATTTTTCTTGCAAAAAAATAGTAAACTAATACAAAATCCCAAAGAAAAATTAAAAAAAAAAAAAATCAATAATTGAATATAGTGTAATTTATTTATACTTTAAACTATCTTACAAATAACCACCTATCAAAGTTTTTTTAGAAATTTTTGTCTTTTTGTCTACACATGTATTTTCTCCCTATCAGAATGCAAAATGTTTGTACAGGTCCCCCCCTTACAAAAACAAAATATCTTTTTCAATTAACTTAAAATTCGATTTGGAGGTAATTTAAACACACTAGACACAGCAATTTTCTAAACTACATGCCCAATGTTAAAACTTAACAACAAAAATATTGCGAGCTGTTTTTTTTAGAACTCAAAATTGTGGAGCAGAGAAATATAACTTTATCTGCCAGGAGAATTGATTTTCTGAGCGAATCTACTTCAATTGCGGCCCAGCTTGCAAAAATCTAAGTTTATCTTTTTTCTTTCTAATAATATAAACACATTTTTATTTTCTACACATTTGGGCCGAGGAATTTAATAAATGTTTGTTATCACAATTTTAACATTAATCACAATTTTATAAAAACCTGGTTTTTTTCTTCTGTTTTCTTTCGACACATAAGAAGCAATAATTATGTTTTTTTACATTTTTTCATTTTTTTACATTTCGCTCATAATACACTCAATCAACACCTCATTCGAAAATTCCCATAATTCGCCCATATCTCTTTTGCGACGATATCGGCCCCCCGGTCCCCCCCCCCTCACTCTTCTACATGTAGAAATAAACAAAAATAAAGAAATTGACAGATTCACAATTACAATTCTTTCATTCATATAAATGACTTAATGGATTTTACCTGTTACTTTTTAAGAACGCGTTTACAATTTATTTAAAAGAATGTAAATTAATTAAGAGTTGCCTTGCTATGCTTTGTCCCCCCCTACAATCTAATCCTTTTGTTTTTTTTATTTTTTTAGGTTGCCCCATATTTTTTATTTTTTCTTCTGAAAAGATCTCTTTTTTCCCCATTGGTTGGGAGTTTTAAAAAAAAATGGGTTTCTGCACTATTATAAATTGGTCTAAAAAGTAAAACATTTAAAAGCATTTCTAGACCATTTTCCATAAGGGAGAAAACGTTGATACAAACTAACTTTCCCACACTCACTTTCTCTTGGATCATTTTCCCTTTTTCTTCGACTGAACACAATGACCAGCCAAACGTTTTTTTTTGTCCCATTTATTCTTATTTTGTCTTTCTCAGACCCCTCAACATGAAAAGAGTTCCAATCTCTCAATGTTCTTTTAGGCGGTGAATCAAAGCATTGTTCTTAAAACAAGATCTGTCTTCATTTTCTCATTTTGCTTTCTTGCAAATAATGAGGCGGGTTTACAAACAAAACCCAAATGATTCCTTTAGGCCAAAGGGAATTTTCTTTTTGGCGGCCCCTTTTAAATATTTTCAAAAGCAAAACATTTCAATAAACTCCCGCATTTATGGATTCCCCCTAAAGACTTTTTCCTTAGTATACAGTTTTCCCTGCCCCCCTAACACAATTCTATCCTAGGATCTTTTGCATTCAAAGGAGTGTCCCCATAAGCCCACCTTTTTTTTTTTTTTCCGAGGCGGATACACGGGTCATCACATTAGGTTTAAATGTTTTTTTTTTTTTCCCTTTCTTCCCCGTTTCATCTATAAAAACCTATCCCATTCCACACTGGTAACCTGCGTAACATTTTTAAGGCCAGCTTTTCTCCATTTTCCTAGGGGTAAACATTTCCCCCTATGAAAGGGGGGGGCCACAAACCATGGCATAAAACCTTCCAATGAATGCTCCTTCCTTTTTTTCTACCAACCAAAAACCCACAAATTTTAGTTCTATTTTTATTTTTTTTAGAGATCGTATTATACATTTTTAGAGACTTTCTAGTCTAAACTCCTATATAGTATGATTTTTGAAAGTTTTTTTTTCAACATTTTTTTAGAATGTTTTTACATAATAATTCAAGGTAAAATCGTTTTTTTTTGTACAGTACAGTTTTTTTTTTATTAAAAAGGTGCCCTGTTTTTTCCCACAATTCCCCTCCAACTCTCTCACGGCTTCCTACCAGATCTCCAAAATTAGTCTGAACTCTTTTTTCTTGCTTGCTCTTACCTTTCAAAAGGTGAGGAAAACTGAAACACTAGCAAGAAAAAAAGGCCCCAAATTGCATATCCAAACCAAAACTTTTATCTCGCTATACCGCTTTGTGCAGCACTGGCCACCACATAACAAAATGGAGCAAAGGAGGTCAACCATTTAATACAGAATAAAATTTGTCGTATGCAATTTTTGCCTTCCCTCAGTTATGTGGGAAACAGCCTTAACAATTCACCAGGTTGTGCCAACAATAATTTAAACTCACTCTCTGAAACCGTAATTTATTACTTGCTTGTGGCCTTTTACCCCCCACAACTATTGCTTGGCAGAGTCCCCCTTAGAGAATGTTTTTTCCCAAGTGCCATCCCCCCCCCCGTAGTAGGAAACGTAAAAATTTTTTGAAAGGGTGCTTAATTCTCACAATTTTAATTGTTGAGTTTTTATTTTAAAATGGGAACAACAGAAAAACATATGGAAAACGTCGACTTTCAGTAAATCTAACAGTAAAAAAAATTCTTTTGAAATAATTCCCCCACAAGTTTTATTATTTCCTAATTTTTTTTTGTTTTATTTCTCTAAACCCCATTTTTTTTTTTTCCTCAGAAATATTGTGATTTTTTTCTTTCATTCTTTCTGTACATACAACATTGTCAAAAAGATTAGCCTTTTAATTGACAAATTGGGGGAAGCCTTCCCTTATGATTTAATTCTTAACCTCTAATTGTTTTCAAGTTCAATTAAGTTCATTCCCATTTCCCCCAATCCCGCAAATTCCCATTTTACAGGTAATGTTTTTTCCTGGTCCTCGTGGCGTCACTTGATTTTTAATAAATTCGATGAATTGTAAAAAAAATTTTAAAAGATTTTGGGAAATAAGGTTGAATAAGTTTTTGCCACCTTAGGGATGAAAAACTGAAATTATCGTATTGTGGATTGCAAACCACCAGTGCCCTAAATACTTTGCTTACTCTTATATCCTAAATAATACCCTGTATTTTTTCCCCCAATGTTCTTGATTCACCAAAGTAAAAAAAAACTCCCTGAAACTGGCCATAGTTGGGCCCGTAATGTTTTAGTTTTTTTTTTTTCTTTAATGGCGTGGGCGCCCATTTTTTGTTTGTAAAATTGGCAAGTTAATTTTTTTAACCAAGATTTTTTTAATCCAAGATCCAATTTCGCAAATAATAATAATAGTGTTTTATAAAAAAGCACTAAAATTTTTTCTTTTTTTAAATAGTTAACACTTTATTGGGTTTTTTAGTATTTTTTTATCTATTTAAATGTTGTTTTTTTTTTTTATTCCAGGAGTGGACAGTGGTTTTTTACTATAAAGCGTAAACTTGGGCCCCCCCCTTTTGTGATCGAGAAACCTTTTTTTTTACAACTCCTGTAACCATAGGCTTTTAAAGCCAAGAGCAAAGAGTTTACACAACAAAATGAGGAAGCAACCAATTGGATTTTGCAAGGTCAATAACAATTGGTTCTTTTATAAAAACTAAAAATTTTAATGTTGGTTTTTATAATGTTTTAATTTGTGGGTTTTTAAAGGGAAACATAAATGTATCTGGTGGCCCCCAATTTTTTTTAATGCTTTGTGGTGATTTGGAATGAAGATTAAAATTTGTTTATTCCCTTTCCCTAATAATTTTTTTTCAATCGCAATTACAAGCAATTATAAATTTTGTAAACAGCTGGAACTGGAAAATCACTGACAGAACTTATTCCTCATAAATGTTGGATTAAACTTTGGGCAGTGCAACCAATGATCCAAAATTTGGTAGCCAACCTGGTGAATCAAACATAGGTTAAGCAGCCATTGAATCCAATTTGGCTTTCGTCTAGCATCTGTTGGATTTCCCAAACTACAGTAGGGCCACCCAAGAATCAGTTTTTGGTATTAGTCCCAAACCGTAATGGTCCAGCCCTTAGGAAGCCATGATTTTGTTTTTTATTCTTAAAAATGAATTGGCCAAAAGTTTTTTTCTGTAACATTCAAAAATTTTTAAACAAGGAGGAGATTATGAAAATCCAGGCAAACACCGTAAACGGGAAAACAATTTTCCAAACTAAACGCAATATAGTTGACATCGCCGATAGTCCCGACATTTAATAGTCCCCCCCCCCTGACAACATTCGGTTAGACTGAATATGTTTGTCTTAAATCAATACACCATCTCTTAAAGGGCTCTATACTGTGTAGAGTGCAAAAATGTTGTCACAATCCCTCGACAGGATTTGACACATCCTCAAGAATTTTCTTTATTTTTCTAGCTTGCGGTTTTTCTTTCAGTAAGAGGCTTTTTTTACCTGCAAGTTGTAAAAAGCGTGAACAATAGAAGAGGCTAATGGAAGCCCTTTTCGAACCCACCATGATCCAGCTTTGTGGGACGAAGCTATGTTTGGCCTGCCCATCACTTTTGATTAATGCTGTTACGAGGAAACATGAAGCTTTGACCCTTAGGCTAAGTTTTTTTAATGTTTAAAAAAGTCAAAGTTATTTCCAAGAAAAAGGCCATCAACCTAATGTTTTTTGCGCGAAAAAAAGAAATTCGAAAAAACTAAATCACAGATTTTTTCCAATTTTAAATTGAGTTAAGTAGAAAGCTCATGCGGAACAGAGATGAAGCCCCTGTTTAGGGGAAGTTCCCAAGTGGTAGAGTGGGTACGATGTGGCGTTCTGGAGGGAAAAAAACCCTAAATGACATACCACCTTTTTGGCCAACTAACCCTGCAGTTTTTTTTGCCAACCTTTTTAGCTTGCGAGTTTTTAAGTGCCCTAAAACTCGCCCACCTAGCATTTTTTAATAGAAATTAATTTACAGTGTAGTTTAAACCTATTTAAAATTTAACAGTTAATTAAACAACTTCTATGCGTATTTGCGAATTTTTAACAAAAAAACATTTTTTATAATTGCCCTCTTAGGCCCCACTACTAAAAACTTACTAAGAATAAACTTCTTCCAGTAGGTCTTTTTAGTCTTTTTTGTTTGACAAACATGCTGAAAAAAAAATCCCTAAATCTAGGCCTTTTAATTTACCAGGCTCAACAATAAAAATTCTTTCCAACATGTATGTAATCCCCATGTCTCTTTTTTTCATGTTTATTTTTTTTTTTTTTAATTTGTTTGTAATAACCACAATGGGCACACACACAAAGATGTACATTTATCCTATATTACACTTTAAATTGTGATTGTATAATTTTAATTACGCCGCTCCTTAAATTGTGAAAAATCACAATTATTGTTCCAATTTTTTTAAGAACATTTAAAGCTAATGACATTTTACTGTTAATTTTTTTAATTTAAAGTTTTAAATGCAAGTAAATTTTTATTTTATTTAATTTATGTAAATAATAAAAGATACAATACCCAATTAAGTTAGATCCCAAAAAACATTTCTCTAATCTATATCGACTCCATTTTTTATGTTTTTGCCGTCATCAATCCATGTTCACTGCTGGCTCCCGTTTCAATTCTTTCACTAATAGTCCACTGTCAAACTAATTATCGTCCACCCAAGGTTTTTAAAACGTAACGAACCTCTCGATTAATTCAATCCTGTAGCTTCTTTCCATTAATTCCCAAAATGTAACTTTATCCTTTTTTTATTTTCCTGAACATGTTTAATTCTTTTTTTCGCCCATTTTCATCAGTTTTTGTTTTTTTTTTTATTTTCCATTCATTTTTTTTTTATTTAAACAACGTTCATATACAGTCAATTTTTATTTAAAAATTTAAGTATTTTTTTTTTTTTAAGGCTAGAAACTAACGTGAATTCTTAATTTTTAAATCCCCAAGAAATCTTTTCACGGGTTTTTAAGGGTCCAGGGTGGTAAGGTGGAAGACGCAATGGTTTTTGAAATGGCCTATTAGAGTTACTAGTTAAACATCAATACAGTAAACATTTTCCCCGTAAGGACTTTTTTTTTTTTAGCCCTTAAAATTAATTCCATTAGAGTTCAAGTTTTAGCATGTTGTTCATAAAATTGGGATGCTGTGAGTGACCCCCTAACCAATTTTAAATCATATCTCACCCTTTCCTTTTTTTTTTTTTTTGGAATTGGCCTATCGTGCTAGGATTTAAGTTTGTTTTTTGTATGTTAAATTACGCATTGTCAATTAACCATTATGGAGGCGAAATTGAGGAATTAAATTATTCTTTTGAGCCATTTTTGAATTGGGGTGAGTGGGGAAAAGGGGTAAAAATTCCCCCAAAAATTTAACCCCGAAAATTTAAAACTAGAGATAAGCAGAATTGTTTTGTAAAAATGTCCCAATAACGCATCTGTTTGGAGCCCCCGTAAAAAAGGAACCTAATTTCCTCTACTTTGTTAATGGAGAAAAAACCAGACTATGAAGGTATTGGTTTTTTTTTGAGTGGAAAGAGGAAAATAAACATTTCCCTAGACTGGAATTTTTTTGGAATAATAGTCCTTTTTTCCCCACTCCAAACTGGTTTTTTTTAGTCACCCCAGTCGGTTTTGTTTTTTGAAAAGCCACAGCGTTTTTGAGAGGAAATATTGACCTTTTTTTCCGACCCAAACTTTTAGAAAATGAATTTTTGTCTCTAATTCTATTTATTACCGTTTTTTTTAGCGCTAGTATCGAGTTTAAGCCCTCTATGGAATACTTGAGCAGTTGAGGCAGAAAAAGATGTTTTTTTGTTTTTGGCAAACGTGTTTTTTTTTTTGGTAGCTTGTTGAGGTTTTTTTATGTTTTACACAAGTGTTCAGCTTTTGGGGTGTGGGTGGGACCCGTTTTAAAACAGTGCTGTGTTTTTTTTTATTTTTAAAAACTGAAACCCTTGTTTTTGATATCAAAATGTCCGATTTGCGAGCAAGATGGAGGAAGCCCACGAATGGAGCCTAGGCCCGCAAAGATTGGCAAAAGGTTAAATAAAACATTTTACATACTAATAGAAAAAATGATGAAAAAAAATTAGCAAAGGAGCTCAAAAAGGTGAAAGATTTTTGGTTTTTTTTTTTACTGAACAAGGGAAAAGCCCCTTGGTTTGAGGCTAAGACTACTGGGCCCAGATTTTGTACTTGTTCGGAACGTTTTTATAAACCTTATTTTTTTCAGTAAGACGAAAAAAGAAAGGGCTATTATAAATCGAATTAATATGGGAAGGGTAAGCAGGCCAAAAAATGAGCGAGATGTTTTTTTATTACAAGGCCCTAATAGAGAGGTCTGATGTTGCACGACATAGACCAAAAAAAACACAGACTAAAAAACAAGCCTACCTTTTTTCCCTTCATTTTTAAAAACTTTTGCAATGAAAAAGGAAATGAAAGAATAATGGTTTTTTTTTTTTTTTTTTGTTCGCCAGCTTTATCCGGAGCCTTTACATTCCCTATTTCCCTAACAATGCTTAAATAAACTCCTTTGACCCATCTTTTTTTGCAAGCAGGTGAAAATCGCCTAAAGATGGCCGTTGGAATTGCAATGGCAACAAGAGCCAAATGTTATTGGCTCCGCCATGAAAAAATGTAGTATTTTTAAAAAAAAATACAATTAACCACATTCAACTCATTTTCCCCCAAAGCATTGGTGTCTCCCATTATGGCATCTCAAGCCCATTAATTACCCTGGGATGTCAGAAGGCTTTTACGGTAACAAAAAAAAATGTAACCAGTTTTTTTTTATATTTTTTTATTGAAAGGAAACCATTTTGGAGCTTTATTTAGGAAACAGTTGAAGTAATGAGGTTAACTATTTAAAAAACGTTTACTTTTTTAAAATTAAACTTTGGATTCCAAATTTGGACGTCGCACAAGGTTTGAAATGTTTGCCCAACCTTGGTGAAGATTTGAATACCAAAAAAATTAAAGTCTCCCCAGTATTAAATGAAGTAGCTAAACGGTGGCACTTGTTTGCTGAACTTTTTTAGTTTTTTCAAACAAGCGTCGTCGCAACGTAAGTTTTTATTTTTTTTAATGATAAGACTTAAGGAAATAACAGAGCTAAGCCAAAAACCAAGAACCCAAACAAGTAAAAATGGTATAAAGTTTTTTTTTTTTTTTTTGACTACATGCAAAAAAACCTTACCACAGTTACCCTTTTTCATCCCCCAATTACACAGGATTATGTTTTTTCTTATCTGAAAGGAACAAGTTTTGGATCTGGTACACTACACGTATTCCAAATATACAAGACTTTAAAAACCAAAACAAATTCGGTATTTTTTTAAAAACTATTCCCGAAGGTGAAGGCCTTTTTTTTTAAGGGCCCCTAAACGAGGTTTTATTTCCAGTTTTTTCACAGTGTTGGACTATAAATTTTACAAAAATCCAATCCTTCCAAAAGAAGTTAGAGATTCTCCCATCCGTTTTTTTTCTTTTGCCTATCTACAAGTGGGTTCCCCAAAAACCCGAATCATACATTTGACAAGTCGACCGGTTTTTTTATTTTTTTTTTTTTGTTTAAACGGCGTCTCCATGAAGTGGAACGATTTAAAGAGATCCATCAAAATATTAAATCCTGTTTTTAGAGCGGCAAAAACGCATTTAAAATGCCTTGTGGCGAATAAGGAAAACCCTTTGGCACTAATTAAAACCGTGCAGTTCAAAATATTATATTTTGATCCCGCATCTTACACACCTCCAACAGTACCCTTGAAAATAATTTTTGTAATTTGCAAAGAAGCAAAACCGCTGCGGGCGCCAACCATCATAGTGTCCAATCACGAATTCAAACTGATGGATATTTTCCTTTGATCTCTGAAAGAAAAATGGTTGGCCTCAAAATACTTTTTAAAACAGACCCACCCAAAGAGTATGCCTTTTTTTGGAAACATCCAATCCCTCAAAAAGGTTTCAGTTTTTTTTTTTCCATCAGTAAATACCTAAACCCTTGACATTTAACAAAAGAAATAAAAACCTAAAAGGTGTTTGTAAAAAATGTTTCAGGAATAGAATTGCGGCAGTCCCCAGTGAGTTATGATTTTCAAACTCAAGCAATCTAAATGAACTGAAATGGGTGCCCCTCTTATCTCCTAACTACAAAGAGCTTATACGATTTGGCGCGGAAAAGTAACCTTAATAACAGAAGCCGCGAAAGAATCGATGCGGACGTTTTAAGCCAAAATAATGCCCAATTACCAAAATAACCCAATACGAACACAAGGCTTTTTTCTTCGAAGAAACGTACTTGAGCCCTGGCCCCTACTAAAACTTGCGCTCTGTGACCCTTCTTGGAGAAGGGTGAATTGACACTCTGAGAAACTGAAGAAAGGATTAAATAAGATGTAAAACCCAATTGTATTAATGTATAGTTTTTAACTACTGTAACATTTAATAAAATTCATTTTTTACAAAATATCCATCCAAAACACATTGTATATCTTCTTTATTATTACGTTATTCTTCTTTTACCTTAATTTGGTTATTCCTATCCCCCTTTTTTTGAGTTGAAAAAACAAAGGGTAATAAATTCCAACAAAAACCAATGGCGAGAAAGCATAAAAGATTTTTTTTTTTTTTTGCCAAGTAAACTTATCAGAGTTCAAGATTTCCCCGTATATTTTTTAATAAAATTTTTGAGGCCAATGAAGTTTAAGGAACAAAAAATGTTTTCAATGGTAAAGGTTTTTTTTTCATAAAGAAACATAAATGTAAGGAATTAGAAAAGGTTTTTTTTTTTTTTTGATTTTCCCCAAAAACAAGGTTTTTTTTGGAATTTTTCTTATTTTTTTTAAAAAATACCCTTTTTTTCCCCACAAAAGCGAGACCTCAAAACTCGACAGTCCCCACTCCCACTACATTCATTTGCGTGTAAATTATTTTAAGTTCTCTTCCACTGCGGATTTCTTGATAACATCTCCCCATATTTTATGACCTGGGCTTTGAAAAATAAAAATGCTGCCCCTCCGAATGAAAAAAATCATTTTTTTCTTTTGCCAGCGTGTTACGAATATACCATATGGCCCTTTTTTTTTACTTTTTTATTTGGGGTCCAAATAAACCACCTTAGTGGTGTTTCCCCATCCTGACCCAGAAATGGTGGTTTTTTTCCATATCAGTATGGCGATTAAAATTGTAAACCCATTTTGTTAAACTAATAAATTTAAAGGGACAATGAAACAATTTTTAAATATTCCCATTCACATAACTAGCCATTTTTATTTTTGGCTAATAATGTTTACCCCTACATGGGAAATTAAAATTATAACAATAAAATTTACAATTATAAATACCCCTTGAAAATTACAAACTAGCAAAAAACGTCTAAAAAAATATGGTATTTTTGTTTTAGAAAAAATACAAGCTCTTACTGCGCTAATTTTTTCCTTTCTTCTTTTTATAAACCCCACCCAAATGGTTCTTACACTATTCTGGTGCAAGTTTTTATCTGGTTCCCCCCCCCCATGAAATTTTCATAGTCCCCCCCCATCTACTTCTCCCTTTTCTGGTTTATTTTAATTTTAACAGTACCCATTTTTTCTTTCTAAAATCTATATTACGTCTTTTTCAGGCATAAACATGTTTAATTTTCTCTCAATCCTTTTTCTAATTTTTTTTTAATTGGTCCGGTAAAGCGCGCTCGTTTTTGGCGTTTTCCAATCCCCAGCTCTTCCCAACTAGGTGCCTAAAAAGGCGTTTTCTCCAGTTTTTTGGCGATCCCCAATCAGAGTCAATTCTACCATTTTTTTTTTTAGAAAGGAACAAAATCCAGCTGAAAATAACCCACCAGCTGTTTTCATTTTGCGGTGGCTCTCTCCCATTGGCATGATTAATTAATGACACTTTTTCTCTAAGGACAGCACCCCCAACCACAAAACAATAGCTCGGGCACCTTATTTTGGTCTAAACAATGAACCTACATTCGCGCTCATCTACACTCATTCACCACTCCCATATTTCCGAAATCCCATAATTCCGCCCATATCTTGACAAACGCGATACAGCGCTCCTTATGAATAAACATCCACAAAAAAAAAACAACAATAAAACAAAATTTAAATTTTAAGAGTCTCAAATTAGTGGTTTTTAAGTTGAAAATCTTTTGGAACCAATGTTCCCCCGCATCTTAGCAAACAACTTATAGTGGCGAAACACAAAACCTGCTTGCGTAAAATTTTATGCTAGTCTTAAACAATTGCGAAACATCTTTTTTTGAATCTAAATCAAATATTATCTGACACACAATAATCCATCCTTCTGACACATATTTGTGCCACTTACATTTGAAATAAAGAACAGGACATATTACATCCAGCTGAAGTGGGTGACACCTTTTTTTCCCAGAAATTACAGCAACACAGTTTTTTTTTTGGCCTAGGTGGGTCCCTAAACTCAGACTTGCCAACAGGTGCGTTGCTTCACCGAACCACGACGTGGCGAGATAATCAATCTGGTTTCTTCCACCTCCTTCCACAACGGGCGTTGAATTCAACCTGCAAACTTTTTTATTGGTAAATGGTTTTTTCTTTGATTTTTTAAAAAAGACTCGGTCTACTTTGTTTGGAAAGCTCTTTGCCCATGTTAACCCTGGATAAAAAGAAATACATTTTTTTTTTTAATATTGTTGACCTTGTTAGCGTTTTTTTTAACTTCACTGAAAATGGATTGAAGTTAGGAATTGGTTGCCATGGGCAGTGTTATTGGTTTTTAAATTCGAATTCTTTTTTCTTCCAATTTTAGTTTTTTTTTTGGAATATATTCTCCGTCTCTCTTCTTTTCTACTTATTCGAAAAAAACAATCTCTCAGGCTTTCTCTAAAAAGAAACTTTTTCTACCCACAAACTACATCTTTACTCTTTCTATGCGTTTTTTTTCTTTTCAAACTCAGCGCGCCCAACAACTCTCAGGTAGTTCTTTACAAAACTCTACTGACACAAAAACAGGCTTTAAATTCCCAAACAATTCCCCCTTTTCTGGTCTTTTCTTACCATTACAATTTCTTTTTACTGAACAATTTACTCTATTATTTGTTCTTTCATTGCGGAGCTATCTTAAAATTTAACAGTCCTAACAAAAAAGACATAAACAAATAATAACGCACCAAACACCTTTCTTTTTTTTCTCTTCTTGCGGATCTACTCCCTCTGCGTTCTCTGTTCTTCTTTACTCTCCATGCTTTTGTTCTTTGTAAAATTAAACAGAGCTTAAATGATAACAAATATAGACAAAAACACAACTCTTTTTTTAAAGAAAACAGATAATGCGACAGGCAACGGGGGGGGGGGGGGGGGGGGGGAGGGGGGGGGGGGGGGCGGGGCGTCTTTACTTTTTTTCCCACTATTCTCTCCCATTAATAACCTCTGATTCTCCCTGTTTTTATGTTTTTATACTTTTATTGATCCAAGAGGAGTCAGCTCCACTAACATTTGGCTGGTTGATAGGTCCAGCATGATTAAACAGAGCTAAGCCGAGTTGGCTGATTCACTTTACTGGAGCGCCTGATCCGACCCTGTTTTTACCAGTGCCCCTTAGACAAGATGTGCGCGTTTTTTTTTTTCAAACTGGGCGACAAAAACATTTTTGGCAAACAGACAAGAAATTTATTTATCAACTTCTTTTGTAACAAAAACAAAATGTTAAATCCTCCCCCATCCAAGAGATATTTTTTCAATTCTTTTATAAAATGACAAGAAAAACACATTGCCGAAAACAGGGACACCTTTTTCTGAACTACATTGAATCACCACAAATAATTACCCCCTCTGCAACAACCATTATATTCCCTGGCGACTCTACAGGAAGACGTAATTTTTTAAAAACTTCTCCTTGTCCGTCCCCTGTTTTTTCAAACAACTTCCTACAAAAATGAAAAAACAGGTGAATTTCTGAACAAACAGCAAAAAATTATTGTCTCATTCTTTTTCCCTTTGATCGAAAAAAGAAGCGATCCCCCCCAGTTTTTTTTGAGGAGAGTGTGTTTTTTTTTTTTTTTTTTACTTTTTCTTTCCCTCCTTCCACAGTCAAATGGCAAGGTTTTGTTGAATCCTCAATCCTCGACTGATCAGAATTCATCTAATTTTGCCCCAAATGCACTTCAATATTCCCCAAGGGTTTTTTTTTTTATCCCTCAGGAATTTTTTCCCCCCAAGGAAAAAAAGTCCTCTAAACAGAGGAAAAAAAAAAGAAAAAATTTAACAAAATGGTTTTTTCTGGTTTGTTTGTCAATCTTGGGTTTTTTTTAAAAACCGTTTTAACCTAAAAGGTAAAATAATTTCCATTAACTTTAATTTCCTTTTGATATCTTGTTTTTTGCACACAAACTCTCCCGAATAAGGAAAAAACTTTAATAACATTTACCACCCTCAATTTGTAAGATTAACATAAGTTTTTTTTGTGTGTGTGTGCAAATGTAAGCTCCCTTTTTAGTCCCACTTTATTTATATTTTTTAATTGTTTTAAAACCACCAGAATTAAGCTTTAAATTTTCCCCCCAAATTAATAATGAAATATTAAAGCCACTTTCAAAGTTTTTTTTGGGAATCCAAATAAAAGTATTAATAAATTGCCAACTAAAATCAAAATTATTTGCCAAAATGGAAAATTAAATTTTGTATTCTTTTTGGTGGTGTTTGGTTTGTTGCCCTACAATTTTTATATTTATTTTACAGGTGTTTAGTGGTCCCTAATTCACCTCAAAAAGATCCGTCCTTTAAAAGAGTTAAAAAAATAAAAAAGCTGTTTATAAACCCAGTCCCCGTCCCCCCCTGTGGTGTTATACCACTTGTTTTTTTCTTTGGTCCCCTGATATTTTTTTCCTTTTTTTACTTTATCATCCTCTTTTTTAAAGTTTTTAGTCACAAATTATTTTGTTTTGATGTAGGATTATCTTGATGAAAATTTTTATCTTTTTATTTTGTCCCCCCTCTGTCCCCTTTTTTTTCATCTTCCTTAAGCTACCCATCACTGGCTTGTAAGAAATTAGTGTTTTTTTTTTTTTTTCCCTTTCCTTTTATTTCAATGAAAAAATACCCATCGCCTTTATTTTTCTAATAAAATTGGGTCCCAAAAATAGGAGTTTTTTATTATTTTTTTTTCCTCCTCCTATATCCCCTCCCCGCCCTACATGAAACCAAAAGCCAACCAAAAGCCTTCCTCAGCATCCTGAAGCCACAATTTTAAACAATGCCTATTGCTTTGTAAATAAGAAGGATCACATTTTAATAGTTTAAAAAGTCATACATTTTTTTTATTTTAGAAAATATATGTCCCCCCAGTAAATTAGAATGCAATATATATTTATTGGAACCCTTTTTTTTTTTTTTGTGGTTCAGGCCAATGGTCATCATGAAAGCTCTTGGCGACTTGTATTTGTTTTTTTTTAGATGGAAGATATGGTCCCCCCCAAAAAATGTTTATGATAAATAAAGAAGCCAGCCCCCCAACTAAGGAACCCGGCCTTTCCCCGATTAATATCATGAATTTGTTTTGGTTGCAAAGATTGTAAATGAGAAAAAACAAGTACTGAGTGTTTGGTGGGAAAAATCGCTTGGAAAGGTTCTTTTTCTCACCCCCACACCCAAACAAAATCTACACCATTTTAAAAATTCCCCAAGAAAAAATTAAAAGTTTTTTTTTTCTTTGAATCAATGTAGAAAACAGGAAAACTTTTACTTTACTACATCTAAATGAAAGAACCCCGTAACAAGCAGAACCACTTTTTAGCATAAAATCAGAATGGAAATTTGTTCAAACACAAAGAATTTATTTTTCCACATGCCCTTGCCCCTCCCATACTAGGCAGGCCTAGTCGTGGAATATGACAAACAAGTGTCAAATCAAAACGAGATTTTGACCCACTTGTTTTATCATGTTTTTTTTCTTTTCCTTTTTGAACTAAAATGCAACAAAACCCACGCAAACAGGTTTTTTTTCAAAAAATCCATGAAACTGCCTGGGTCCCTTTCTTCAAAAACTACTCACTTTAATCTGTTAAACCTTCTAATGAAGGCTTAACCTTACTTAACTTACTTTTATCCGGTCCCCCGTTTTTCCAGTTCAATTCCCTGGTCCTGGGGTTGTCACCAAACCTCTCCCATCTTCTCCTGTCCCATATCCCACATCTTCCTCACTCTCAAACACCACTATTCCCCCACACAACGCTTCCCTCTCCTTTATTCCCAACGTCTGTCCTCACTCCATATCCCAGCCATCTTCTTCGATGGTCTTTTCCTCTTGGGGCCTCCTTCCCCCGTCCATTTTTCCCCTTTACCCCTCCCCATCCCTTCCCCCCTCGGCCAAACCTCTTCTACACTCAATCCTTTTTTAACTGTGACCATACCACCCCTCAACCTTGCTTGTTTTTTCCCACTCTTTCTCTTTTATTAACTCTCCTCCCACCTACCCATCCCTTCCTCCCTTTATCCTTCACACTATTCCTAATTCCCTAATCCCTCCCCTTCGAGTTCCCTTCCCCCTTTATTGCTTTCCCCCCCCCCTCTCCCAAGAACCTCATTTTTTTCCCCCTGGCCTGTACTCCTAACTTCCCCCACTTCCCCTTTTTCCCTTGACATCCGCCATGTTTTCCCCCCTCTGTCCTCCCCCCTGCCCCCGCAATAAGTAAATTATAGGGCCCCCAACCTAAAATAGTAAATTTTCCTTTGAAAACATCAATTTACCTTTGGGGCCCTCCTTGGTACCTCCCCTTTTGTCCCCATTACTAAGGTTGAGTATTTTTTTTTCCAACCGTCCGGAAGAAAAATCCGCTTCCCCATTCCTAAATCTGGCCATTTTATTTTCCCCCCTGTTTTTTTTTTCCCATACCTTTTTCCATCCATCACTTGGACACCATAATCGTGTCCCAAGGTATTTTTGAAAAAATCAATCTTAACCTTTTTTGTTTAGTATAACTTTTCCATCTACCAATTATAATCTCCCTTTTTCCAAAAACTTTGGTCCCCCTTCCCCTACTCCCATTAACTTCAACTTTTTTTCCCCTTGGCTTTTATTCATCCTCCAGCCCTCTCCTCCCTCAATCTTCCTACTCCCACTTGTTCCCTCCCCCAGATTGTTTTTCCCCCCTTGTATCTCCCTCCCTGTTTATTTTTTTTCTCCCCCACATCAAAATTTTTATAAAATATTCGCAGTCCAAGACAAATCATTATCTTTCATCTCTTTCATTTTTTTGTTTCCTCACCTTCTTTAATTTCTCCCCTCTTCTTCATTCATTTATCTCCCATAAACTAACATTTAAAAAAGGAAATCGGAGGTACGTAGATAACACCCTCCCCCTTTTTCAGCCCCTTTCTTTACCTTGAAACCATTTCCTGTATTACCACCACATTGTCCCCCCTAACTTTCTGCAACTCGTGCCACCTATAAACAATTCCCTTAAACCCCATTTTCCCATCATAAATTTTTATGTCCCTGTCCACTTTCCTCCCCTATTTTTTTCTTTTCCATACTCTCTCTCCCAATATAACTTTTTTCCTCCCTTAACAGAATCGTAAGGCTTTCTTTCGACATCTTAAAATAAAACCCACCAGTAAAATTTAACTTTTTTATTTGAACTTCCCCAGTGCCTTTTCAACCATTTTTGTCTCACGTGCAAAAATCAAGTTACCCCGATTCCGTACTTCTTCCCCTTTCCCCGAAACCCCCACATGTTTTTTGTTCCTCCCCCCTATCCCTGGTCCCCCTCTAATTCAACGTCCCCCTTTTTAATCCCCCTGTTTAAAAAATTAATTTTTCTTTTTTTCAAATATTTTTTTTATTTGGCAACATGGCCTTTATTATAATGTTACACCCCCTCTATTAGTTTCTTGCAAAAATAGTCCCCCCCTTCTACTTCCCCTCATACTTCTTGTGGTATTGTTTTTTTATTATTTTTCAAATCACCTTTTTTCTCCCCCAGTTTCTCCCCCGTCAGGCACTTCCTTCCTTTCCCTCCAAGTTACGCCATGTGAAAGACCTCTCTTTCACTCAAAAACCAAAATTGTTAACTCCCACTGCCTTTCCCCCAAAGCCTTTTGTTTAACCATACTGAAATTGATAACTTCCATCTGGGTTCCCTGGGGATTTTTCCCACTTTTTTTTCAAAAATCTCCTTTTTTTTCCACCGCCATTTTTTTTTTTTTCTATTTTCCCCCTCCAACTTAATCTCCCTTCCCCCCTCTCCTTCCCAATTGCCTTCCTCATTTTTTTTCGTCCCCATTTTTCCTCCTTTACCTTTCCTCATAGTATTTTTTTTTTTTTTCATTTTCAACCAGGTTTTTTTGGAAATACCTTTTTCCACAACTTTTTTGCATTTTCCCATCCACTCCTTTCCACCATGAACCTCCCAATTTTTTTTTTCATTTTTTTGCATTGTTTTTTTTTTTTGGCACTTTTTCGGGTCCACTCTCTTTTTTTTTGTTCCTCATCATACTATAAGAAACCATCTATTTTTTTTTGTTTTTTTTTTTTGTCCCTAAGGTTCCTTCCTCTAAAACTTTTTTTTATTCCGTGAAAGTTTTTTCTCCCATTTTTCCCCCTTGTCCCTTTGGCGTCCCTTTTTATTAATTTCTTTCTGCATTTTTTCTCTCTTTTCTTTTGGCCCAAAATTAATTTCAAATCCTTTTTTTTTTGGGTCTTCTTCTTTGCGCCTCTGGGTTTTTTCCCCTTCCACCCAACCCAAAAAAATCTTTCCTCTTTCCCTCCATGCTTTGTTTGTTCTTCCTTCTTTTTTTAAACTTCCCTTTTTTAATTTGTCTCTTCCATTTCCCACCAACCTTGTTTTTGTTTTTTCTCCTTCTTTTCCCCCTTTTTGGTTTCTCCCACATACCTTTTTTTCGATACTGCCTTTACTAATTGTGTCCCTTGAACCGATTTCCATTCCCTCTTCCAGCTCCCCTACCTCTGGTTTCTGGGTTTTAAAACTCAAACTCACCCATTTTTTTAAAAATTTTTTACCCATATTTTTTTCCTAAATTTCTTCCTTCTTATTCTGCTCCCTCCCTGCAAGTTCCCTCCCAATTCCCTTTAATTCTTTCAACTTGTTTTTTTGTGTGTCAGTTTTCTGCTTCTCCTTTTTTATTTTTCGGGGGGATTTCCTAAAAAAACAACCCCCCCCCAACCAACCAGTCCTACGGGGGCCCCCCTTTTTCCTACGCTTACGCTGGGGAAATCCACCTTCCCACATCCCATGAATCCCTTTTTCCTCCTCTCCCCCATTCTCCCTATCTGTTATTTAGAAAATAAATCAAATTACCCCACTTTTTTTTTTTTTTTTACTATTCCCATTCCCAAACTATACCACTTGTTTTATTTAATATGGCCCTCCCTCCCCTCTTTTTGAAATCTCCCCAATATCCCCAATTGTTCCCCAAAAATGCCAAATTTCCCTTTCCTTTTGGCAACAAAATGAGTTCCATCAGTTCTCTTTCTCCCTTCCTCCCCATTTTTTCTGTTTCCCAAACCCCCAAAAAATTGCCGGCCCCAAACCACACCTCCTCCAAACCCTCTTTTCCAATGTCCGGTTTCCCCCAACCCTTTTTTGCAAAAAAAATTTTTATAATCCCCCATTAAATTATATTTTACCAATTTTCGTATTTGGGTCTTCCAGCTTTTTCTTCAAATCTTTTTCTTTTTCTCTCCTTTTTTCTTCCCTCTGAAAAACATCCCTGTCCTGTGGTGGGCCAAAATACACCTGCAAAATTTATTTTTTTTAATTTTTTTTCCTTTGTTTTTTGTTTTTTCTAATCCCTATACTGTCCCCATCATTTTCCTATCCGAATGTAAACTCCTCCACTTCCCGTCCCTAGTCATCCTCCCCCTTTTTATTCCTCCTATTAACCATTACTTGGCTACTCCCATTTCCTTTTTGATCTTCCCTTTCCACCTCCAAGGGTAACAGCCCCAATTGTCCCCCTCCCTCCTCAACCAACTCTTCTAACTTCTTCCATTTCTCTTCCCCTGCCCCTTTTCCACCTTTTGGTTTCACTCAATCCCCAGAAAATGTCTATTTCTCCTTTTCCCCCTTTTCCTGCATCTTCCGTCTATCAATTCTTTCCTTCTGTTTTTTTTTCCCCCCCCCGAAAGCGTAAGTATGGTTTCATTTGTTATCCAATCCCTTTATCCTTTTTTCCCTTTTTTTTTCCCGTTTTCCAGGTCACTTACCCGTTTTTACCTCCCTGTTCCCCTTTCCCGAGGCCCCTTGGTTATTGTTTTTTTTTGAAAGCCAATAAATCCAAATTCCCCGCTATCGGTTCGGCTTATTGCCCTAGAGGCCCCTGAAACAAAAGCTTTGTTTTTGTTTTTTTGGTAATCTCTCTTAAGTCTGGCTTTCCCTTACCCCAACGAAGAACCTTTGTCCCCGGCTTTGGGTGAACCCCTACCGGTAGCACAAGCTTTACCCGCCGGCAATAGCTCTCGGGGTTGTGGAAGCACGCAAAGGCCCCCCGCCAACGTCTAGGGCCCAGAAGATTACCTTTCCGTCTATGTAAGGCCTATAATGTTCCCTTTTAAAGGCTTCCCCATCAGTTTTTTTTTTTTTTTTTTTTTGGCCCAGTGGGGTTTTCTGTGTCAAGCCCAAAACTATATTCTGGCAAGAGTTTTCTTTATTTAAGTTTTTTTTTCACATTTTTTTTCACCACAAGCACAAGTCCCCCCTCAAAACCAACAAACTTTAACAACCAAGTGAAACAAATATTTAGAACAAAAAATAAGTTTAAAAAGAAAAAGAAACTTTTTCAGATAATTACTTCCATTTTAAAATAATTTAGTCCTAAAAAATTATTGGGTTTACATTTTGGTGTTTTTTTTTTAGTTTTTTAAGTTGAATTGTGAGGAGGGAGAGGCCTAGCTGAGGAGGTATTTTACAGGCACCTTTTGGTTACCTGTAATGTTTTTTTGTGACTCCTGAGTTTTTAAGTTGAAAAATGAAGAGGAAGAGGCCCTTGTGCTGGGTGAGGTATTGTTGAACCAGCACTCAAATTCACAGGCAGCCTTTTGGTTTTTACTGGTAAGTTTTGGGGACTTCAGAGTTAAGTTTGAAGTGAAAGAGGAGAGGCCTGGCTGGTGAAGTAATTTTGTGGAACCATAGCAAAACTTCCAAAATTCCCACAGGCCCAAGCCTTTGGTTTAACTGTAAGATGTTTTTTGGGACCCTCTGAGTTTAAAGTTTGGAAGTGGAGGAAGGGAGAGGCCTGGCTGAGGAGTATTTTTGACCCAGCAACATTAAATTTCACCAGGCCCAAAGCCCTTTTGTTTACTGTAAATGTATTTTGGGAATCTAGGTTTTTAAGTTGAAGTTTGATGAAGGAGAGGCCCCCCACCCTGGCTTGAGGAGGTATTGTTGAACCCAGACAACTCCAAAATTTCACCAGGCAGCCCCTTTTGGTTTAACCTGGTAAAATGTTTTTTTTTGTGGACTCCTGAAGTTAAGTTTTGAAGTGAGAGGAGAAGCCCCTGGCCTGGGGATAAGGTTAATTGTGACCACACTCCAAATTTTCACAAGGCCAGCCTTTTGTTTAAACTGTTATGTTTTTGGAAACTCCTGAGTTAAAAAGTTTTGAAGAGAGAGGAGAGGAGAGGGCCCTGGCAGGGGAAGGTATTGTGACCCAGCACTCCAAATCCACAAGGCCATGCCTTTTTGTTTAACTGTAAAATGTTTGGGAACCCTCTGTTTTTTTAAGGAGTGGGAATAGTGTCTTTAATTGGCTGGAAATTTTTTATGATAAGGCTGCTAGTTACAAATTAGACCAGTGAACTGCTTTTAAACAAGGTTTACGAGGGAGAGATTTCCAATCCTTAGTTAATATGGTATTTCTAGCCCTATTTCTCAACCTGGTTGAAAACGGATATCCCTTTGTACCAAATGCTTTAAAATTACCATTAGAGTGAAAAAAATGGTGAATCCCCATTAAAAACCTAAAATGTAATGCATTTGTTTTTTCTTAAGATTTTTAAATTCCCAAAATATTTTGTGGAATCTATAGCGCTAAGGTTTTTTTTTTTCCGATTTTATAGAATTTAAAAATACCTAAGTTACTATCATCAATCTTGATGTTTTAATCTATTGGTAATATTTTTGTGAGTAATATCCAATTATAATTTAAATGAATATAATCCAAGGGTAATATATTAACTTACCTAAATTAAATAAATAATAAAAACCAAGGGGTATTTAAAATAATTGCCCATGGTTTGGACCTTATTTAATTTGTTCAAATTCCTGTACATCTGGAACCATATGGGGGAAATTGAAATTTTTATTTTGGCAAACCCTTATTTTCATGTCACCTCTCCCCTTAGAAAAATGTTTTTTAATTATTTAATTTCCCAAATGAAAACCAGATATTTTTTACTGCAGTAAAAACCAAAATTAGAATATAATGCCACGTTTGTTTCCCCCATTTTATAAAAATATTGTTATTATGTATAAGGGCCCCTAAACCATTAATAAGTATTTTTTTTAATATTTAATAAAAAAATTGTAAATATGCAACTTTTTTTTACAAGAGCAATCAAAAAGGGATTAAAGCATTTTTTCATCCCTTCTTTGGGTTTTTGAGTTATTCTTTTATTGGAGAAATTACTCCATATTAATATAATTGTATCACAAACATTGTATTTAATAGAGGGCGATCCAGGTCCTGGCTTTGATTGAAATGATTTTGCAAAAATGCAGATAATTTGTGAAGGAAGAGGACTCCTTTTAATTTTGACCTTTACTGAAAAAAAACCCAAACGGAAATTTTAACCTTTCTCATCTATTAATTCAGTCCTAGGAATTTACAGGAATATTTTTTCCCAACCTTTTTTTTTAGAGAGGCATGAGGTTTAAAAAAAAAATAATCATAACATATCCGTTTTAGACCTTTGAAAAATAAATTTTTTTTAAAATACTAAAACCCTTTGGGTGTAATTTTTTTTTTTTTTTTCAAATCATAAATTTAATGAATAATTTTGACAAATTTACTTTTTAATTTTTGTTTCCTCACCCAAAAACAAAACCAAGTTAAACACATGTTAAAAATATTTTTTTTGTAATTGGTCCCCATTTGTATGTGAACAAAAATTAAAAAAAACCTAAACTCAGCTTTACCACAATAAACAGTAGTTTTTTAAAAATTAATCCAAAATTAAAGTTGTATGTTTTTATTTTTTATAAGTTTTATCCGACTTTTTTTTACGGCCTTTTTTCTTCCAGCCTTTGTTGGCAAAAATTATTTTTCAGGCTCAAAGTTTTTTTTTTACCCCTCTTTTTAAACTTGTTTCAAAGAAAAAGGAGAGGAACATTCCAACACAGCCCATGATATGTTTTTATCAAGTTTCAATAGATCCCCATAAACTCCCTAGCCAGCCCTTCCGGAGTAAGTCCTTTTTTTTATTTTGTATTCAATATACTAACAGAAAGAAAAAAAAAATAAATAACAAATCTTTGCGATTATTTTTCCTTTTTTTTCTCCATTATTAAGGTTTAAAAATACTTATTTTTTTTTTTCAACCACTTAAGCTGCTTTCCCCCTATTAACGTCCTTTTTTTTTTTTGAATATTTTTTGAACCTGCCAAGGTGAATTGGGTTTTTTTTTTTGGGAATAATAGGGAATAAACACAATAAAAAATAATTAATAATTTTTCATTTATTTTTAAAGTCCTTTAACAATATTTTATTTTTTGGAAAACTATTAATTTTAATGCGCATACTCTAGCCATTTTTGATTTTTTTGTTTTGACCAATAAATGAAAATTTATTTATTAAATTTTCCCTTGAGCAAATTAAAAAAAAAAAGGTTTTTATGGGAAATTTCACTCCTCTGTCCTTTTCCAGGGTAATTATTTGATTTTTAATTGTTTTTCCACAAGCCCTCCTTTCCGATAATCTGGAACAACTTTTCCTTTACAATGACTTGAAAAAGAAAAAACTTGGATAAATGGTATTTTATTAATCCGGTGAAAAAATCCCCCGCAAACAACCTTATTTTTTAAATAGAATTCAGATCCCCTTTAAAAATACTCAACTTTTAAAAAAGCCATCAAACTTATTTGCAAGTTTTTTTTTAAATAGATTTTTTTAATTACAATTTTTAATTTATACCCAGACCAAATTTAATTTTTTTTTTTTTATTTAAATTTTTTATTTATTTTATGAAATTTTTGGATTTTTTACTTTTTTGTTTTTTTATTGTAAAAATTTGAATATCAATAAAGTTGCGGCAAAACCTCCCTCCCCTAAAAACATCTTCACACTAACCAAAAAATTCTCAACTGGCAGAAATAAGCAAAGTTTAAAACCCTAAAATGTGAAATTTTTCTATAGGATTTAATAATTTAATCTTTGTTTTTAAAATCTGAAATTTTGTAATTATCAAAAAATTAAAATTTGTTTTTTGGGTAAACCTATAACCTTTACGAGGTTTATATTTTTAACCTGCATTTATCCTATCAGAAGAGCAAGACCAACTCCAGAAGATTTGTCAGCCCTTAGAAGTGGGCAACCTAAAAACGCCCGGCCAACAAGTTTTCTTAAGTTTTAATTTTTAACTACGTTTTTTTTTTTTTTGTAGAAACCTGAAAGACACCTAATATGTGATTTAATATCATCATAAAATTTTACTGCGCTATATTTTTTTTTGTTAAGAAAGAATTTAATGGTTAGCTTCCATTATTGTTATAACATTTTTTTTTTAACATTTGTATGGAAATTCCATTAAAAATTTCAGATGCAAAATTCTATACAAAAGTATCAATTGCGTTTTTTTTTTTAAAAAATAAGTTAATGATCTTTCTTTTAATATAATTGTTTTTAAAGGAGTACCATAACCAGGAAAAAAGAATCCGGTAATTGTTATGCAAACCTTTAATATTTTTGTAATTAATTGCAAGTAAATATGAAACAATAGACAAATGTTTTATTTGAAAAACATAATTGCCTGACATAAACAATTCACAAAAGTAATTCCTCCAAAGCAGATATATGGGTCAGTTTAAAGTTTAGTATTTAACTAAAGATAATAAGTTTTTTTTTATTTTTGAAAGGAAATGAATTAACCATTTAGTTTTCTATAATTAATAATAACAAAATATTGAAAAGCTTTAAAAACGAGGTTTTTTACAAAAAAAAAAAATTAAGCTTAGTCCCCCTACACAATAAATTACAAAAATAAATTTAAAAGTTATAAAAATTTTTTGAAACATGTAATATATAATAGAAATTAAATTTTTAAGCCTAAATAATAATAACAGGAAAATGGAGCCCCATACATGGGCCCAGAATTAGCCCCCCTGTTCGTTGAAGCCCTCCACTGTTTTTTGAAAAAACATTTATAACTTGCTTTGACCATGGAAATAAATCAGATGAGTTCAAATCTCATACGTAAGTGGAAAAAGAGACTTGACTTCGAACTATGTAAGAAACCAGGAGCAAAATTAGTTGAGTCAAATGAACAATGAGAGGTGAGGAGGGGGTGCGTCAAGGTCATCTCCCCCCTCACCCACACCCCCCCGCCCCCCCCCCCCGTAATTGGCCAACGCTAAGCGTCTACCTCGTCCATACTAAACGTAGCAATTCTTTGGTACGGTTTGATACATATTTGCATAGAATGGTGAGTCAAAAATGTCAAATTGCTGATATTTAGATATGAATATTTCGGAATAAGATATGAGACATATAACAATGAATTTGTATCGACCAAATGATTTTGTCAACTGAACTAGTATTAATCCAATAATAATGAAAAGCGGTACTATATGTATGAGTAATTTGGAAAAAATCGTGTGAAAATGTTTGTATGTGATACTTAGATTAAACCTTACTCATTAAAATCTTCCTACTTCAAGTTTTGCTAGAGGGATCTGTAACAAGAACTTTACATTCTAAACATTAAATTCTGTAAACAATATATTCTAAATTCTATCCCCTAAAGAACTTGATCAATTATGTAATAAGATTTCTTGCCCAATAACTCTTTCAATTTAAATGTGAACTTTTTTACTATCAAGTTTGCATATGATTGTAGATATGAGATTATACCTTTTAATCCCATAAAATAGGTCCAGTTTAAAATTTATGATTTTATTTGGGATATTGAAAAACCTTTATCACAATTTCTGGTATACATGTCTGTGATTTATTTATATTTTTCAAATGCAGATAAATTTATGTAAAACTAATTTTGCTATCTATGAAAAGTAATGTTCGTTTAATCTTATTGAACATTGATTTTAGAATTGCATATAAAGTTCCAGGTAAAGAAATAATTAATCGTAGACAACTGGCAGAAATATTGTTTTTTTTAAATATCTTTTATAAGCAAGGAGGAAATAGACTTAATGCGCCTTAAATACTCCCAAAGTTTGTGTAAACAATAACCTTATGTGGTTAAATGTTAACCTGCGTTTCCTGTCAGTTGCACTTGTTTTATTATTATTTATTATTACCTAGATAGCTTGAGAAATACAAATATATTTATTGTAGATTCTTAGTATGCAGCTGTTTGAAAGATCCATGATTGTTTTTTTAACTGTATGCAAGGTTGCAGAATTGAATCACATCAGTGTAATATTAATTCTGCTTTATTTTTTATTTTATTGAATATAAAGCTATTTGGAAATATTTTATTTGAATTGAGATAAAAATGAAAATTGTAATGTAAATAAAAAACTTTACAATTTAAATGTATACAATGATAGAATTTGTTTGATAAGTTTCATATAGCAAATTTTTAGCTTTTATAGGGGGGGGGGGTTGATGGTTGGTTTTGCGGAGAATGCAACCCGTTGTGGGGTGGAATTTCCTGATTAGAAGTTTCAACAACACAATCTGGACGAAAGATTGTAAATTCAGCTTGGGAACAGAACTACTCTGTGAGAAGAGGTTTGCTATTTTCAACCAGTTCTATATTGGCAGAGACAGTCCTACAAACGCCTACCAGCAATCACAAGTAAGTGCAAGCCAATGCTGAAGATCTTATGGAAATTTCACAAATGTCTATCAGTGATTGACATACCAGTAGTTGCATTTAAAATATCTAATAAACAAGAAAAACAATTTGTTAGGCCAGCATGTAACCAATATAAAACAAAAGTAAACTATAACTTGTTTTGCTCCATCAAAATATAATAATTTAATTGTCAATCAAATGTCTTAACATTACACTTAATGAAATAAACCCAGATGTAATTGCTCTCTGACAGGCACGGATCCAGAGCAGTGAATTGGGGGGGGGGCGAACCTGCCGGGGGGTCTGGGGGGTATGGAATACCCCCAGTAAGACGGGGGGTCCTCTCCCGAAAATTTTTGCTATTTTAACGTCTAGAAGTACTGTTTTTAGCAGTTTGGGGGGTGTTTTTAGGGTTTAAATATAGAAGAATACCTAAGTTCTGTAATCGAAAATAAGTTTGGCATAAATTTATTCCAACAGCTGATTAATGACACTAGTATAAACAATTAATTGTCAAATGGGTATTGCCATATAGGCCATTGATACCTTCTTAGAACCCCGGGGGTAGTTTCCTGATGTAATCTTCAAAATAAATTGTAGAACTTCGAAATAGCATTTAAGTATATACATTTAATATCACAACTATTAAATAATAAAATGGATTCCATTGGAATGTTGTATTGTTAAAATTTTATGGAAACAGTTCAATGAGCAACAACTTAAACATAGTTTGGACATAGTTAACTGTGTAGAGTTCAATTTTAACACATTCATTACACCAATCATTAATATAATAACTCAACTATCAAATCAATGTCGTCTGTCAATCAGTGCCTCGGTGTCTCGCCACTACGTCGGCGCTAGACACGCAGTGTTGCCGGCGAAATTATATAGGCCTACAATTACCAACCGATGACTCGGAAATTCTCCCTTTCTACAAACTCAGACTATCAATCCGAATATTTATATATACTGTAATATTATTAAGGACGGGTAACAATTACTAATGTTATTTTCATGACGGTAAATCAAATATTTTATTAACATTTTATTCTAAGCGTGTGTAGGTACATTTTTTGCTTTTTTCCGTTTGGGGGGGGCGATCGCCCCCCATTCGCCCCCCCCCCCTTAAATCCGTGCCTGCTCTCTGAGAGCATGAAATGGTTCAAGTTTAGAAAGATTAAACACTTTCTGAAGTTTTGTCTGTAACACATCCTGTGGAGGTGGAGTTTTAATTATTATCAAACTCATTTATACATTTGAAAAATATTGTCATTAAAAATATTGAACAACTTCTCTGTAAAAAAGTATATGAATGTTGTATGGTGGATTATAAGGGCTTAATTACACTCAAGCATTCCAAACAGTTAATAGAAGGCTTTTATAGAATTCTAATAAAAAATATTGTATCGGAATCAAATGAATGTATTAACCCTTTAAGAGGAGTTTTTACAGCGCTGAACCCCAGGGGCGGGAATTTATATCATGTTAAGAAATAAGCTATTGCTCGACAGCTATTTAACATATTTTAATGATTTTGTAGTGCCTTTTACAGCATTTGACATAGAAAAAGTTTATGAGTATCCTTTACCATATACATATGTATTAATAATAATTTTACATATCCATTAGAAATTTATCTTAGGGTGATAGTAAAAAGTATAATTTCTTGGTTTGTACATTTAAAATTTCACTTCAGGCAATTAACAAAGAAAGCAAGTTTAATGTGCATCAAGTCATGTTTGAAAGTACAGTTCACTTACTTGAAACCCATATAAATATATTTTCAAGACATGAATGTGATTTCCATGGTTAAAGAACATCTGTCCAATGTAAATGTACATTATGTCCATGCTCAAACTTTGAAATCAGGTATGTACAAAGATGTACAGGTATGTGTTTTTCAGTGTTGGTATGAAATGCTAGGTTTTCAAATGTCTTATGGGAAAAAATCCCAAGGCGGCCCATCTAAAAGGTTAAGTATCAGACTTTAACTGTGTGAAATCAGAATATTTCGTATACATACAAAAAGCTGGATTTCCTTGAATAAAACATTTTCTTAACCAATAATTATTAGTTTTATTTTTAACATTTTCACAACAAAACATACAGGAATACTTTATTTATTACTGAAGCGTAACTCCTGTCCTAGTTTACAATTTAAAACAGTGTTAAAAAATGAAATGTGAATTAACATTACAAACTACTACAAAATAAAATTATTAAATGAAAGTAAATATTATCATCTACATAAATTTGTGGAACTTTACGAGAAGAAGTCTTAATGTAATGTGTGGTGGCACCTATTTGAACATTTCTAAATAACTAAGCACATGTTGATAAAATTAGATTTAATTACAATTCCACCAAATAACAATTCATTGTTTACACATATAGATAGATACAGATTACAGATACACAATAGATGTTGACTTTTTGCTATTCCCATCCCTCTGATACCATAGGATATAAACTAAAGTATTTAAAATATATTATTTTTTATAAATATCGGTTGCTAAACAATAATAGTTAGATAAGTATGAGAACTTATTATTAGCACATATATATTTCTATAAAATAAAACTAGAAGTGGTATTAATTAGATAAGTTGACCCCAAATTCTTGAGAGGGTAAACTGTTTTGCTCCTTATCTGCTTGAATGTGATCCAGCTGGGGTGTGGAAGTAGACAGAGTTGTGGGCAAGGGTAGTTTGAAATGGGCCTTCACCTTGGCTTCTAGTTCAGATTTCAGGTCCTTAACCTTGCACGACACGCCTTTGCTACGTAGGTGAGCAATCAGAGTTGACTTATTCACATAACGCAGACCGTCCTTAGTCATTGTTGCTAGCAATTCTAGCACCTTCACATCCACTTCCTGTACTTTAGGTCTGTTACGTACTTTCTTGTTGCCCTGCACATGAAACAATTGTTTGAGGTACTAAGTTTTTATTGTTATCATATTGTAATAATATTTCAAGTATAACTGATTCTAAATGCTTGAGATGGAAAATTATCAGCTAAGTAATCAATAGATTGAATTTAGTTCATACAGGCATAATTTAATTATTGCTTTTATACTGTTGCACGAGCCTGGATGGTGCAATATCCAACATTACACAGGTGAAACTTCAGTGTCTTGTTTCCCATTATTGCAGTCTTCCTAGCAGGAATAACTAACAGTTGGTTTAACCAATACCAAGCAGGAATAACTAACAGTTGGTTTAACCAATACCAAGCAGGATTAACTAACATTCGGTTTAACCAATACCAAGCAGGATTAACTAACAGTTGGTTTAACACATTCAGTGCTAAGGCCGTATTTTCGTTTTCACCATATGTGGTGGCATATATAAATTAAAAACTTACCCCAATGGCTTAATTTTTTTTTTCAAAAACTCATTTTTGTGATGATGTAGTGTTGATTTATGACTGTCAGAAATAAATGTCAATTTATGACTGTGGAAGGCTAAAAAAACTAATTTTTATGTATGGCCGTCTAGTCGGCCATCAGCCCCTGGTGAATGTCTTTGCCGGAAAACTAATGTCCCATATTTTTACACCACTTTATTTTGTAATAAACTAGTTAGTAATAAAAGGAATGAAGTCAAACAAAAGAAAAAGATTCAAAACTACTATTATCAGGTCCATTTCTAACATTTCTTCACAAATATTCTAATCTAAGATAAGTTTTTTCAAAACATGCTACAGAACACAATTAATTCAGGTTGGTCAGGATGTTTTTAGAACATAAATACAATATTTTAATTTATCCTTCTTTGCAATACATTCTACGTCTTTTTTGCTTAATTTTATTCCTAATTTATAAAAAATACAAACTAAAAACAGTAATAGAAACTCCAAAAATAACCAGAAACTGCAAACTGCGCCCTACTCATAGGATACCACATAAGAGCGGGACCTACTAGCAAGCAAACCCGGCAAAGGCTGGGCGATGACTGATTCAATAGTGTGAGTGAGGCAGTATCGCTGACTAGAAGGCCATCAGCCACCACTGGAGACAACCGCTTGGCCGACTAGACGGCCACATAGCACTGAATGTGTTAACAACTACTGGATTGGTCGGTAGCGTAATTGGTTGAAGCCCAGCTTCATAAGTTAAACGATAGTTCGATCCCAATGAAATTATTGACAAAGTGTTATTGTCAATTATTGTCAATTTATTGACAAAGTGTACAAATGGCGAGGTTAGGACTACTAAGGTCTCTCTTACACCTAACCAACAATATGAGTAACCTAACAATAATCAGAGTCAGAACAAAATGTGAGAGGTATCAGCTGGTAGCCACTGGCTGTTCTTTGTCATTGTGCTATTAATTAATGACACTTTCTAGGAATAGTCTGCCTTAGTTTGTAACAATGACTGCATGCGCTCATCTACACTCATTCTTCACCCAAATTCGCCCATATCTTGTAGTAGCATTGGGTAAAAATCTGTATCCCTTTTGATAAACATAAATAGTTACAATAATGTAAACTTTAACAACCAAAATTACTTACGTTTTTGGGTCACCCCTGCCCTCATGGGTAAGAACAATTTATCACTTTTCATACAAAAATAATTAGGGATTGAAGACCTTTAAAATGAGGTTATAAAACTTACTACAGTAGAACCTCGATAGTTCGACACTTTGTGGACTTAAGGGGTGTCGAACTATCGAAATGTTTAACTATAGGGAGTAAATTGAGTTTAATATGAGTAGGAAAGTAAAAACACAAGTTGTATATAGAAATCACCCAAATCTATTAAATACTAAAAAGCTCAACAATTGCACGGTAATTAGTCAACTTACATCGTACACTGGACAAAATATTTTGTAATCTTTGATTGTTTCTCACTCTGATTTCTCTGCCGCGCAGCTTCGTCACGTAGTCTTCTAAGGCAAAGAATGTCCATGGCAGACGCTCCGTGGTCCTGTAGGTACTGAAGGGCTCCCTCGATGAACTTAACACCTTCACTATGTGTTAGTTTAGGTTGTTGGTTGTTGTCCACCTCGTCCTCCGACTCTCCATCACTCACATCCTTTTCATTGAGAGCAGCAACAATTTCTTCGTCAGATGTAGGTCCCACTTCTTCATCTTCATTCATCCAGTCCTCAACGTCGCCGCTCAAAGCTCCTTCACAGCCTGGAATCTTCTCCATCAAAGTTACAAGGTCGTTGTCACTGGGATCTTCCTTTTTAGTGAACTCATTTCCTTCATGGTCTAAGAGTTTTCTCCAAGAACGCACTAGAGTCAAGGGATTGAGTTCTTCCCATGACTGAGATATCCATCCGATTACATCTAACATATCAATCTGTTTTAATTTTACAAGTAAGTCGAGTCCCTCGTCTAAGCCTTGAATAAGGCATGAGAGAAGTTTCTTTCTGTACAGCTTCTTAAGAGTCACTAAAACGCCTTAGTCCATTGGTTGGCACAGAGAGGTCACGTTTGGTGGCAGAAACATCGCTTTAATTCCTTTATCCTTAATTACTTCTACACTTGGGTGGGTTGTTGCGTTGTCGAGAATTAGCACTGCCTTTCTTGGGAGATTCTTGGATTTCAAATGTTTCTCGACATCTGGCACGAATTGCTTATGGAACCATTCCTTAAAAATATGCTCAGACATCCATGCATTGGATTGATTCCTGTACCAAACAGGGAGATCAAAGCTGTCACCATTCATTTTTACGTTTTTGAAAGCTCTAGGCTTTTTTGATTTTCCTATAAGAGCTAGCTTTAGTTTGTGGGTTCCAGTTGCGTTGCTGCATGCTAAAACGGTTACTCTTTCTTTACTTTTTTTGTAACCAGAAGCAGCTTTTTCTTTTTTGAGTGCAAGGCTTTTAGTCGGCAGCATTCGAAAATTTAATCCCGTTTCATCGCAATTATATATTTGCTCCCCACTCAGACCTTCTTCTTCAATAAAAGCTTGAAATTTAACTTTAAATTCACTTTCGCTATTTGGGTTTGCCGACAGCTTCTCTCCACAAATGCTAAGTTGTTTGACACCATACCTGTGTTTCCACCTGTCTAACCAGCCGCTGCTTGCAGTAAAATCAGGCTCTCCTTCTCCTTTAAATTCGGTGTAAAACTGCAGTGCTTTTTCCTGAAGAATTGGTCCTGTGATCGGCGTTCCTTTATCCCGTTGAATCCTAAACCACTGAAACAGCGCTTCACCGACCTTTTCGTACTCCGAAGTTTTCATACTTTTCCTTTCCGCAATCGATTCCGTACAGTCTTTTCGAACACCACGACTCGATTTCAGTCCTTGTCTTTTTCCATCCAATCACCGTCGACCGACCAACATTTAATTCACTCGCTACTTTGTTCACACTTTCTCCGTTATCAATCCTTTTTAGTGCGTCTAACTTCATGTCCATAGAAACAAAACACCTTTTCCGTTTTTTGTCCGACATCATCAAAAACAACACAGTAGAATGGAACTAAAAACTATGACTTTAAAACGAACTAACTAAACAGGTTCACGAAATAATTGCGTGTCTAATCACCGGCTGCGACTCAAGCGAACTGATTGTCTACGTGACCCACTTAGCTAGAGGGTGGTGGAGGGGTTGGGGGGGAGGTAAGGACGCGCGAAAATAGTTTGGGTATTGGGGGAGTCCCGCGTAAACAAAAGAACTGGTCCCGGTCACTGACCGGCGGACGTGTCATAACAAATACCGATCGCTGATGTTTTGTCGGGTCGCCTCTGCCCGTGTCGAACAACACGGAGTGTCGAACTACCGAGTGTCGAATTATCGAAGGTTTACTGTATTTGAAAATTTCCCAAAATCGACTGCCCACCCCAAAAAATTTTTAGTTGCACCCACCCCACCGTTGCACAGTTTTGAGAAAACTGACAATCTTGAAAATAATTTAGTTGAATTCTTTAAAGTCAAAATTGTGAGGTTATAATTTTGTGTTAACCTACTAAGGCAATTCCATCAAGAGGTGAAAATATCAAACAAGTGGTCTGATACACCCTGTATATACATCTTGGTAATTGTTTTAATCAAATGTCTCAACAAAGATAACACTATACTTAATAACATAATAATGAACTAAGTATCATAATATTGATATGAATATCAAACAAGATATTCTTAGTTGATATCAAACTAGATATAAAATAGTTGTCATAATTATTAACTAACTATTTTATAGGAGATTCTTATACTCACATTTAAAGGCAGAAGGCTCTTAACTTAGATGGGAGATTGTTATTCGCACAAGACATGGACAGAATTATTTTATCTAAGGCAAAGTACTTAAAATTTGAGAAAAGCCTTTTTTATTTGGGAATAAGAGTTTTCACTAAATTGATGTTGTCCTTGAAAAGGTTTCAGTCTTTAATTAAGTTCAAAAACAAATCGAAGCCAAGCTCATCTTTCAGGAAATATACTTTCCTGAAGTGTTCTTAAGTCGTGTTTTCCTAGCGACGCATTTACTATTCTGCGTACAATGCATAATGTGCACTGTCTAGTCATATACAGAGAAGCCACTTGGCTGTTGTACTGCAAGCGTATTTCGGTTTTGCACCAGCATGTTTTGAGTGACGTAATTGGGCGACTGACTTCAGAGCCGCTCACGATAGTCATTCTTGTAGAAAAAATGTTCCAAGTTAGTTGTTGAAGTTTGTGGTTTATTATTAATCAGAATGGAGGACTATTCGGGAAAAATGAAATGTTCTGCAGATAATGACAAACAGCTGGTTGAGTAAGTTGCAGGACATCCTATTTTATGGAACATGACAGAGAAATGTTTCATGGATATTCTGTCCTTCAATTTAACTAGGGTTCTTGGTGAAGAACCATCCCTAAGAAAACTGTGCAAACATCAGTATACAATATCAATGAAGTCTAAAGGTTTCTGGTAGAACTGCAATTGGTGTAAAGAATATCCTGAATATTGCACACATGATGCCAAACGCATAATGTATTAAACGCACTGGTGGTGCAGTGCTGTACCCCAGCTACTTGGGGACAAAGTGTTTGGGAGATTGTAGGCAATAGGTTATATCTCGGTCCTCTTAATACAGACACGATGTCTGCTCAATGGTTGCCATCGACGTGGACACTAACAGAGAAGTCTGGGTTGTCCATGTTGGATGGCAGTCAAGGTTTAGGTGTTGTGTAGAGAAGAGAACTGAGTGTCAGATTTGTCAGTTAGCTGAAAATCAGACCAACACTGTGTGGTTCGGATTCCACGTTAAGCTGTAGGTCCCATAGTTTCCCTGGCTATTGGGCTATTAATAAATAGTCCTTTCTGAGCTAAGTCAAACTCAGATAGTAACAATGAATACACTCGTTCATCTACACTCATCCATATTCGCCCACATCTTGACGATCGGTGTCTTAAGTATAAATAAATTAATTAATAAATAAACTTAAAGACACCCTTAACTTCTCTAAATTTGAATAGGTCGCTGGTCTTACTTTTAACAGTAGAGTTCTTTTTGGTCAAACTACTAACTTCAAAATCACACTCATCTAAATCATCCATTAAAACTAAAGCACATTTTTGTTTTCTTTTTAAACTCAATTTCAAGACGTCTTTCTAGAGTAAAAACGCTGAGCTGAATGAAAATATAGCTTCCTCACATAATATTATACGTTACATGCCTCCGTTGTACTTTGTACACAGTGTAGAAAGTGCATCGGTTGGAAAAAACAACTTTAGATTAGCAGATAATAAGTGTATAACAGAACAGGCTCTTATCTCAATTTTTTCTTAATTTGAAGAATATATGAAACGTAAAGTTTTATTTTGAATTTACTTAGTTTGGACAGGCCCACCAGCTTATGTGTCGATGTGTCCTCTACCCACCAAGACTACTAAACAATATAATATAAAACCCACAATAAATCAATATTAAAGACCAGAAAACTGTCAACTGCTGTGTTGTATGCTTTATAAAACTAATAATGCTTTTTAGGTTAAATAATAACTAATATAATTTAACAACAAGTATTAGGAAATTTGAAAGCAAAAAAATATAAATTAATGGCTTGTTGGTAATTTTAGGGTTCTCTACATGTTTATTCAAACTGACATATTTGTACTTAAACAATTACTAAAGAAACTTACAATTTCAGAAAGTTGCAAAGGTGTCTTCTCCTCTTTCATTGGCTTTCTAGCAGGACCAGGGTTGAAAATTGGACTAGGTTTAATTTTCTTTGGCCCAATAGAATGTTGAATTGACTGAAAATTTAAAAAATAATCACTTCAAAGCAACTAAAAAAGTGAAAAATGACAAAAATGAGGAGATCCAATACTACATTATTTCTAATCCAAAATATTATCCAAGATGTTTGTGTAAGGCATACAAACAATCTATGTACTCCCAAGAAGAAAGCCACAGTATTCCTTCGCAAATATCTGGGACAAATATTTAAATGTTCAATGGAAATTACTTTTATTAATTAACAACTAGCTATTTACTTGTTCTTTGCTATGGGATTAACGTATAAAAACTAATGTTTAAGTTTATTTAAGGTAGCTTCGCGTTCCCCCAAGGCCTCGCCTGGGAACTCTGCCTTTAGCCCTTTTCTGCAACTCAGCCTGCAGCCTCAACAGGACACTTTGCTATAGGCCCTATTGTGGAACTCAGCCTGTGGCCTTGTGGGAAGTTCAGTCTATGGCCTTGGCAAGACACTGTACATTAATGGATCTTGGCCTGCAACCTCACCAGGACACTTGGACTGTATCGCAATGAACTTTGGTTTTTGGGGCAGTGGAGCCCATAAACATTTTTGTTAACTTGACTTTAATACAAACAAAAGCACTATTTTAGTTCATATACAACATAGTAATCAAAACTGCTATTTGTAGAGGTTTTTTAATAAAGGTTTTAAAGAGAATTCAACTGAAAACATATTGTTGAAATGCTAAAAATCAAAAGATTCTGACATAGACATTAAGTTTAATTAATCAACAATAAACAAAATCATAACCACCATTTTACAAATAAAACCAAGCCGCTATGATGTTTTACCTTGTTTGTGTGAAATGTGTTGTGTGGCTGTGATACATGCGCCTTGCCGAATACAGGCTTCACTATGATTTCCCCAGACACTCCAGGTTTGTCTGCCTGAGGTTTGTCCAGGGGAGAGTCTGAATCTTGTGATTGAGATCTTCTACGGGGAGTACTGCCATTTACGGATGGGCTTTTAGCCAACTCTGGAGTCACCAGACGAGACATAAACATATTCATCAATGGAGATACTCTTCTCACTTCATTATTTGGTGGTTGTTTACTATCTTGAGATGAATCACTGTTAAGTACATGTTTTTTGTCTTCCATATCTGATAGTTTTTTTTCTTCCTTGTCTGACTTTTTATCATTATTTCCAGCTTCTTTGTCGGCATTCTTTGGCAACTTTTCTCCTAGTAATTCTTTGGCTTTTGCTGCCAAACCAGATATCAATATCCTAAAAAAAGGAAAAGAACCTTTAAAACTGACTGTTATACGTGCATTAAAGACAATATAGATTTTTCTCCTAAACATGGTTATTTTTACTATAAACTTAATAAAAACTTCTTAAGCTCTACTAACTCTAGTTTACTTTTATTATACTCTCATGGGTCTAAAACAACATTGAGGCCCAAACATACTACACTCGAGAAATGGAGCTACTCAGTAAATAATTATATGATGCTTTCAGCATCTTTAGAAACCATCCATAATCCTTATTGAAAAATATTCTAGACAGTGAAGCCTGTTAGCACTTCTGGCCACTGGATTACACATTCCAAAGTACAGGCAAACAAATGGATCTCTTAAGCAAAACGTATTCTAGAACTCTTACACCAAGTCTGCAACGGATCAGTGTGATCGTGACAGCACTACTGTCAACAAAAAATAATGTAGATATACTGTCTTACTCACGTAATTGAAGTGCTAGTGGCACTGAAAATTGCTTCTATGTATTGTCTCTTTATTTATTTATTTTTTTTTTTTTTTACCTGTGTACTTGTAGTGGACTTTAGTTAGTTAGTTAGTTAGTTTGAAAGGGGATGTACAGTTGGTCCAGCCAACCCTTGCAACGAAGCCTGAGGCTTTTTGTGCCAATCCCGGTGCCTAATTGTCGTAAAGCTGGCAATCCTTGACCAGGTCAAGGAGCTTCTTCACTAGATTAGTGATTTCCGACTGTCCCAGAGGTGAGCCTTCAAAAAGTACTCTTCTCCTGGCACCAAGAGCCTCACACTCCAGGACAATGTGTTCTGCCGACTCTTTGTCCTCCCCACACAGGTGACAGATGGGATCCTCCGTAAAGAGTCCCACTGTTCTTAGATGCTGTAGTGGACTTAATCTCCAACATTAGTTTGCTGATGCCTATCTCTCCCATTAAATTAAGTCCTGGCCTAGTGTCCTATAAACTAACTTCAAATCACTTTATCAACTATTTAATTTAAAGTTTGAATAAAAGGGTTTAAAGTACGTAATATATTTAAAGTTAGTAATATACTAAGGGTTAATTTCATACATAAAATGTTGATAAACTGATTTTTTATTACAAAAATTCCAGTCAATTGTACTTTATTTTTGTACATGTCCTTTGCATTTCTTTGTTTGCAATTGATTCTGATTTAATTTTTGTGACGTTTTCAACTAATATAAAAGTTTTAGGAATCTTACAATAATATAAACTATTCAAATAAAAACAGAAATAATTGAAATTTAAAATAAATCGCCTTTTTATTTTAATAATTCCAAAAATAATAAATATTCGTAAAACGTTGTAAGTAAAACAAATGTAGCATATTTTTCACAGAATATTTATTTATTTTAAAAATTGATGTAGCATGACAACTGAATGAGACATAGCCGTTCAAACCCTTGCATACTGGGTAAAAAATACTAATTTGGAAACCTTTAAACCGTACTTGTTTTTATAGTTAAAGGTTTTAAAAAACTAATTTTACTTGCGGTTAAAGTTCATACAATGTACTTTAAAATGGGTTCTTAATGGATAAATTATCTTAAAATGTAACGGAGTTATGACTAAAAAATGATTCGTATGATTGCGGACTATATATTGGAGCATGGCATTATTTGAAATTTTGGAGCGCTCTTTTTTACTAGTTACATATAAACTTTCCTCAAGATACTGATAATACCAAAGGAAATATAAAGTATATGAGGATATGTACTTAAATAATAAAATTGTGGTGTTATATTATCCATGTGCAGTATAAATCACAAATTATGTGTTAATGAAAACCATTGTATATAAAAAAAAAAACAATTATTCAACTCTATTACATATTAAAATTTATAAAATAAAATAATAATACTGTATAAAATTTATAAATCTCTGTTAAATTAATATTGGTAAATTTACTTCCATATTTTACAACTACACTTTATGTAGTTATTTATATATAGCACCAATTGAGCAGAGACAAATTGTTTTTCAGTATACATATAAACACTACATTCACTACTCAAAAACACTAATAATCTTCAGAACACATGATCAATTATGCAAAAATTAAAAATACTAATAAAACGTAAACATACAAAGAAATATTACATTTACAAACTGACAAAAGTTGTGTTCCACGATTCATTTGTCTTATGTCTTTTACTTTATTGACGACAACACATCTTAACAACAATCAAAATATACCATTAGGCCATATAGATTAGGCATATTTCTGTTATTTCAGCAGTGAATAATAACGATACTGTCAACCTTTGTTCAGTAGTAATAGATAAAATTTTGTGTGGCATAGAACCGATAGAAATACGTGGGCTGCTGCTCAGGGCACAAACTTAACTGTCAGAAATAAGAAAGCTATTTAAGTAGGGTTTAATACTTTTTTGTCAAAATTCAAATAAAAACTGTATTTCTTAAGGGTAGTAACATCTCAAAGGGCTTTTAAGTCCTATTATTTACATAAAAAAACATTAGTATGTAATATATTTTAAGATAAATATATCATATATAGCATTTAATGGCGGTTTTCGTAGAAATTTTAAGAAAATGGGTATTAATATCTTAAAACATCACGATTTAAGTTCTAAAGTATAAAATAATAAATATTTGTAACATATTTCAATACAGTTATATCCTACAATGCTTAAAAACATTATTTTCCTATATAAGGGGTGGTTTTCACCCTCTTTAAACAAAAAGCGCAACTTGCACTCATATAACTTTATAAGTAGAGGGTAATACGAGCTTATTTTGGTCTTTCTTGAAAACTTTGGGAGGTTTTACCTTATTTTCACCTTTAGTGACTGGACTAGTATGTCTAAAACTAGTTTTGATGAGTTATTGGCAATAATTGACCCATCAATAACGTAATAGGATACAACGTGAAGAAAATCCATCCCACCGGAAGAAAAATTGTTTATCATGAACTTAAAAAAGTTAAAAAAATTAAAGATCGTCTTATTTTACCAGGCAAAGTTAGGGCTAAGAATCGCTAGGATGGGTAACCATCTTAGCGATTCTGTCCTTGCACGCAGCCCGGTCATTGATGGTCATTCGGAAGTCACCCTTAAGCCCCGAAGGGTACTTAATGGTACCCAGGTTAAGTGTTAGAGACAGCTTCTTAGCCCTAACTTTGCCTGGTAAAATAAGACGATCTTTAATTTTTTTAACTTTTTTAAGTTCATGATAAACAATTTTTCTTCCGGTGGGATGGATTTTCTTCACGTTGTATCCTATTACGTTATTGATGGGTCAATTATTGCCAATAACTCATCAAAACTAGTTTTAGACATACTAGTCCAGTCACTAAAGGTGAAAATAAGGTAAAACCTCCCAAAGTTTTCAAGAAAGACCAAAATAAGCTCGTATTACCCTCTACTTATAAAGTTATATGAGTGCAAGTTGCGCTTTTTGTTTAAAGAGGGTGAAAACCACCCCTTATATAGGAAAATAATGTTTTTAAGCATTGTAGGATATAACTGTATTGAAATATGTTACAAATATTTATTATTTTATACTTTAGAACTTAAATCGTGATGTTTTGAGATATTAATACCCATTTTCTTAAAATTTCTACGAAAACCGCCATTAAATGCTATATATGATATATTTATCTTAAAATATATTACATACTAATGTTTTTTTATGTAAATAAATAGGACTTAAAAGCCCTTTGAGATGTTACTACCCTTAAGAAATACAGTTTTTATTTGAATTTTGACAAAAAAGTATTAAACCCTACTTAAATAGCTTTCTTATTTCTGACAGTTAAGTTTGTGCCCTGAGCAGCAGCCCACGTATTTCTATCGGTTCTATGCCACACAAAATTTTATCTATTACTACTGAACAAAGGTTGACAGTATCGTTATTATTCACTGCTGAAATAACAGAAATACGCCTAATCTATATGGCCTAATGGTATATTTTGATTGTTGTTAAGATGTGTTGTCGTCAATAAAGTAAAAGACATAAGACAAATGAATCGTGGAACACAACTTTTGTCAGTTTGTAAATGTAATATTTCTTTGTATGTTTACGTTTTATTAGTATTTTTAATTTTTGCATAATTGATCATGTGTTCTGAAGATTATTAGTGTTTTTGAGTAGTGAATGTAGTGTTTATATGTATACTGAAAAACAATTTGTCTCTGCTCAATTGGTGCTATATATAAATAACTACATAAAGTGTAGTTGTAAAATATGGAAGTAAATTTACCAATATTAATTTAACAGAGATTTATAAATTTTATACAGTATTATTATTTTATTTTATAAATTTTAATATGTAATAGAGTTGAATAATTGTTTTTTTTTTTATATACAATGGTTTTCATTGACACATAATTTGTGATTTATACTGCACATGGATAATATAACACCACAATTTTATTATTTAAGTACATATCCTCATATACTTTATATTTCCTTTGGTATTATCAGTATCTTGAGGAAAGTTTATATGTAACTAGTAAAAAAGAGCGCTCCAAAATTTCAAATAATGCCATGCTCCAATATATAGTCCGCAATCATACGAATCATTTTTTAGTCATAACTCCGTTACATTTTAAGATAATTTATCCATTAAGAACCCATTTTAAAGTACATTGTATGAACTTTAACCGCAAGTAAAATTAGTTTTTTAAAACCTTTAACTATAAAAACAAGTTCGGTTTAAAGGTTTCCAAATTAGTATTTTTTACCCAGTATGCAAGGGTTTGAACGGCTATGTCTCATTCAGTTGTCATGCTACATCAATTTTTAAAATAAATAAATATTCTGTGAAAAATATGCTACATTTGTTTTACTTACAACGTTTTACGAATATTTATTATTTTTGGAATTATTAAAATAAAAAGGCGATTTATTTTAAATTTCAATTATTTCTGTTTTTATTTGAATAGTTTATATTTGTAAAATTATGCTTTCTAAATTACTAAAACTTCTGGAACACATAACTGACGTTAAATTAAAGTAATTCATAGTTGGATTCTGATAAATTATAACTATATTAGTAATGGATTCAGTTTTAATGCTAATTTCTTTTTCAAACATTTTAGTTACGTTGACTGTTCTCACTGTAACTTCATTAATTTTTGTTCTATAAACTTCAATAAGAGCTTAAATCAAAGTTCTGTGTACGTACTTTAAACAAAGTTACATTTACATTTTTGTAAAAGCTACTCACTTTTCCGTCATTTTATATTGAATCTCACAGTAAATTCACAGCTAATAAAATGTCATCTAAGGGAGATTCACCCCCGGGGGGGGGGGGGGAGCGCATATCGGCACTATATATAAATTTTGTTGTATGGGTTATTTTACTACTTATTTCAAATTTTCAGAAAAATGTATGCATCTTGAAAACTTTTGGAAGTAAAACCCTTTGGTGACTTGACTAAACGAAAATATTAAAATGCCTCCGGATATGAAAAAACTAAAAAACTCTTCAAATATTTTGTAAAACTGCCCTTTCAATAATCTTTGGCTTATTATTGGCGGAATGAACCTAATAAAGATGTTTCCGTCGTTTACTTAGAGCAAGTAGCAGAAGAGCAACTCACAGATAGTTTCAACAGCATCCATGGTTTAACTGTTCTAACGCGGGGATTTATTTGTTGTAGTGTATACATCACATACAATTTCTGCAATTGCGATGGGTTTGTCGCTGTGACTAGAAATCGCTAGTGGAGGCTGGGCTTTACTGTCAACAATAACTAATGGAGCTATTCAATCTGTGTATGTCGATACAGCTGTTCAAATTAAACAAATTTACCATTCAGAACAAAATACCAGTTTGTTTGTTTTGCATTTAATCTAAATAGTTCTTTGTTTTACTACTGAAGTATAAAACATACATTTTCCTTCACCTAGATCCACTTTTTAAGGTGTGTACTTAATTTGCACATTTAAACATGAATGTAATGTAAATTTACACTACATTCATGTAACACTTCGCCTGGTAAAATAAGACAAACTTTAACTTTTTTTTTTAACACTTCAATCAAATTCACACCTTGAAAGGGATATATAGAGTTAATATATAAATTTAAATTAGTCTTATTAATAATTATAAGAGAAACAAGGTACAAAATGCTCCTGTAATACTACTACATTTTTGGCCATTATGTGATTGTTGCCAAACATAAAACTAAAAGAGCCTATAAGACCAGCAGTTCAGACGCAACTGACTTAAAACCGTCGCTGGCTATGACTTCAACACAATTACAGGTTACTAACTTTTTTCAAATTTCATAAAAAACAGTCTCTAAGAGCCAGATCTGAACTGTATGGAAGGAATTCTATAAAAGTTGTTGTATCACATTCCAGTATGAGGACGAGCATTATTGTGGATGAAAAAAATACCATTGATAAGCTTTCCATGGAGCTTGTTCTATACTGCACGATGCAGTTTTAAAAGACCTACTGTAACCATTTCAATAAACTATTAGTTTAAGTGTTTACTGTGAGAACACAATGTTTGTTCCAAAACACTGTCCACTAATCTGCAAGATTTACTTGCAATTTATTATTTTTTGTGACAACATGAATTTAAACAAGATTAAAAAAAGAAGTGTTTATTCAAGAATGTCAAGAGCAACCCAATTCTCATATCTATTTACTATAAAGCCGCGTTCCCACGGGGCAAAAATACGAAATCGTGCCACTCTTTCGTACTCACTGTCGTGGCTCACGACTGGAGTAGGGATAGGCAGTGAACCAGCTGACTGTCGTGGGCCGTTCACACACAGTCAAATTCACGATTCAGTTTTCCTTGCGAAGCCGACCGCGATGAACGTGCTCCTAGCCGAAAGTTGTGCAGTTTTGTGTTCCACCTTCAGTGCTATTTTAGGTGAAAGATTAAAGTCACATGAACTGATAGGAAAACGGAAGAAGAGGCGTTATTGGGTGAGGAAGTGGATACTGAAAAGAAGTTCGGAGGCTCAAAATTTGGTTGATTATGAGCTAAGGATTAATCAAAATAAAGATTTTAAAAACTTTTTACGAATGCCTGAAGAACAGTTCGATTATCTATTGGAACGTGTAACTAAACATATTTTAAAATCAGACACCAACATGAGGCAAGCTCTGAGTCCTAAAATAAAACTGCAAGTTACTCTACGCTACTTAGCTACTGGGGACTCTTTCAAAAGTTTGGAATATTTGTTTCGTGTACCAAAAAACACGATATGCAAATTTATACCAGAAACATGCAAGGCTATTATCAAAGAACTCGAAGAATCCATAAAAGTAAGTTTAATTGATGTTAATAATTACAATAGTTATATTAACCTACATACTAAAGTTAATATTAAGTTATCAAAATAACAAAAACCATGTTCTTATTAATAATTACAAAAATTCGTATGTGAAATTATCAGAATAGTCACTTGTGCCACCAAGGGATGTGTTGTCATTCGATAGTTCGTTGGATGAGGGTGGTCGGCTTCAGGAATTGGGTGGTGGCACATTGCTTGTGTTACGAGACGAGTTATTTGGTCTTGCAGCCTCATTGCAGTTGGTGGTCCTATGTTCCGCAGCATAGATGCCACATATTTTCCAAAATAGTCATAGCAGTCTTCTTTTGGAATTTGAGCAGCATGAGTTGAAATTTCATTCGACTTTTGTATGGCACTACTCACGTAGTTAATTTGGGGATCTTGAGCTATTTTCTTCCTCTGAGATGGCGATGGTTTTCCGCCATCTCATGAGATGAGGTGGGGTTTTCCGTTTACCATGTGGTGTCGCTGGAGCCTGCTCCGTTTTTTCACTTTGCATTGTAGTATTTATAGCATCTGGAGTGACAGTGCTCTTGGAATGGCTTGCTGTATTTGGTGTATTTTCACTGCAGATGTCGATAGAGTGTTCCTGCTGATCATCATCAACTGAGTGTGGACTAATTGGATTCGCTGGCATCATCTGAAATAGAAAATTACAAGATGTATTTTTTCAGGTACCATGTACTGAAGATGAGTGGAAGAACGTTGAATATAACTTTAGAGAGCGCTGGAATTTCCCTGGTTGTGCAGGAAGTCTCGATGGATAACATGTGATTATACGAGCCCCTTCACCCAGTGGATCGGATTTTTACAACTACAAGAACAGTTTCAGCATTGTACTACTGGCGGTAGCTGACGCCAATTACAATTTTCTGTATCTTGACGTGGGTGCAAAAGGAAGAGGTTCTGATGGTGGCATTTTTCAAAGTAGCTCATTACATGCAGCTTTGGAGACGAATAGCTTAAATATGCCCAGAGACTTTGTCATTGTAGGAGATGATGCATTTCCTTTAAAAACATATTTGATGAAACCCTATAGTCGGCGTAATATGACCCAAGAGGAGAGAATCTACAACTATAGACTGTCAAGGGCTCGAAGAGTGATAGAAAACACTTTCGGTATTCTTGTTAGTAAATTCAGAATTTTTTAAAGACCAATATCATTGAAAATTGAGTCGGTTGATGATGTAGTCCTCGCCTGTTGTTCTTTACACAATTGGTTACGGAAAACAAACCCCACGTACGTTTCCAGTGGTTTGATAGACTACGAAGATGAAAACCATCGCATCATCCCTGGCTCCTGGCGTCAAACCCCAACTGGCAGCTTGCAGGACCTTCCGCGAAATAACAGCAGAAATCCACAACGACAAGCACAACAGACTCGAGACAAGTACCGTGATTACTTCAACAACGAGGGAGCAGTGCCCTGGCAATATAGACTAGTCAGTGCTATCGATGCTACAACAAGTGAATAACCACATACTCTATACATTATATAAGAAAGGTGAACAGTCTAAAAATACATGTTTACATATATGAAAAGAGAAGGATTTGTTAACATAATACATATTCAGAAATTGTATTTACATTAAAACTCCAACATATTCTGGCGTATTACTGCAGTTCAAATATGCCACTCCTAATATTTTATAAAACTACTTTTGAAAATTTTTGCCATACGAATTTTAATCTTACTAAATATGTTCAATTTTTTAAAACGTTAACTAAATTGGTATACTTAAAAATGTCTTATCAAATTTTAAAATGAATTAAACTTAATCTGATAAATGCATTACAATATTGTTACATTATATTTGAACTTTTCTGAGGTAAGAAAACATGATATTTTGTTGTATGTTACTTATGTACATATACTGGGTATCTGTTACGCAATTTAATAAACTTAAAAAGTCATATCTTGTTTATTGTTCATCAGATTTTAAAACTGTTGATGTAATTTTATTTGTAATACAATGTACTTTAAATTATTATTCGTGTAAATTTTATTTTATTATCAGGTTTTCGAGTTATGTTTTAGTGAATAATTAGAATGGCCGCACTCTTGAAAAAGTTCAAGGTACATCAAATCTGCATTGGTCAATAGACCTCTAAAGTATAAATGTTCTTTGTATAAAACATATCTTAAGCGGTTTTCAAGTTATGATTTTTTCAATGAAAACCCATACAGACAGACAGACGGATGACGAGGCATTTTAGGGTCTATGTTTATAGGAACTTTGTTACTCATTTTGTCGGAAATGACTATAAATTAAAGTTTGGCAACATACTAAACAGACACCCTGTATAGAAGGTTATCTACCGCGTTAATTACTGTATGCATTTTATTTTGGCTTGTAGATTAAAGTTAGCGTAGATAAATACATCAACGATGTGCTAATCGAAGTTAAAAATTAACGTTGACGTAACATTGAGTAATTAGTTATTGAATTTTACTTACCAAATTCGATTTGGTTGTCCGTTGTTGAACAAACGGTCGGATGAAGGAATTCATGTTCTCGAACCAAACGACCTTCGGTACGTACACATCGTCAGTTCCACTTCCAGATCTTTCAGTGTCAGCTATTTTCTTCAGCTCTTGACAATATGAACTTCTAAGGTTCTTAAATTTATTAATGACCTCTTTCGGTCCAAATCCGTCAATCCCCATTGCTTCACTAATTCTTTTCGCTGCGGCCAATCTTAAATTCCTGTCTTTGCAGGCTTTGCAGGTCGAATCATATAGCACTCTCACTTGCATACAATTCGATGAACTTAATTGTTTCGTTGTCCTGTAACTTCACTACTCTTGAGTCAGACATCTTGCCCACTAATAAATAAATGGCTCACAACTAAAAAAACTACTTCAACCGACTAAATAAATACGTGTCGACTCGTCACAATTTGGATGGCAACTGTCGTATTCACGCTTCAAAATCAAACACGTTTGATATGGAGCGTGAGCAGTCGTGAACTCTCCACGCTTCTGGAGGCTACTGAGGCAAACTCACTACACATCGTTCACACGGGTCGTCTTCCACGAATGTGTGAGTCACGACAGCGTGCCACGCCCCGTGGGAACGCGGCTTAACACTGTTATGGAAGTTGTCACCATTATTGTTCTAATGTAAAAAAATCAAGTACACAACACATGCGTTTTTTTATCCTTGGTAAGAATTTTTGGCCCCCTGCAAGAACCAAGTTTATCCCAATTTTTCATGATTAATTTCAAAAAGAAGTTATCTTGAAATATGTGGACATTCAATGGTTTTTATTGACCATGAACAAGTTCAACATTATCAAAAGATGGATGCATATTTTGTTCTCAACCCAGCATATTTCCAAATCCATCACTTAACTATTAACCATTGAATTATTTGTCATATTTTAAACGTATGTCTCAGATTTGTTGATGATTTCATATAAATTTAACAATATTTGCATTGATAAATGATTTCTTTTTGCATCATACACCTCATAGATTGAATGGGATTTTGCATATATACAGCTGATAACGTTTTGAGCATGTGAATAATCACTAACCCACAAAGTCAATTTAAGATAAATATGACAAAGTTTCTTCCTTCACCTGGTAATCCATTGTCGGTCAAGAAAACTTGGTGAACCTCTACGCCTTGGGATTGAAGGTGACCTTGATCTTGAAGAAGAACTGCCTGAATGACTACTGCTTCGAGAACGGCTTGATCTACTTCTTACATCCTTCACTGATCCTCTTCTACTCCTTAAAACATTTTCATACAAATCTATAGAGTTGTGCTTTTTTACTAAAAATAATTTTATAAAATTAAGAGCAGTTATGAACTACAATTTCCCTTTTTTAACAAATAACACTGAAAATTATATGTCATTAACACTATTTAAAGGTAAAACAGACCAAACAAATATCACCCTACATTTTGTTTGCTTATTAGAATATATAATCTGTAGTAAACCATTTATAGTAAAGTAAAATTAAAAAAAAAAAAAAAAACAGATTAGAATAATGAAATTGGATCATAGACAAATATTATGAAAAATCAATGAAAATGTCAAATATCAACAAGGTTAATTGAAATTAATAAGAGGCTGAAGAATTAACAAAGGAAACAGACTAGGGAATGTGGAAATATGAATGAGATTGATTTTAAGTACTACTTTCATAAAAGGGAGAAAAATGTAAAATTTTTAAAAAGGGAACCCACACAACATTGATACACATTCTCAGTGTTGAAGATACGTTAGTATTTGCTAATAACTTGATAACTAAAACTTTTGTTTGAAAACCTTTGTTTTCCCAAGATACCCACCCTTATCAATACAAAATATTTGTGCTAAGTTGAGATGTTATGTCCACTCTTTTCATTTTTGAAAGTCAAAAATTGTAATTATTCTATGTTCTGAATTTCTACAAATATTGCTTTTCCTCGCCCATTTATTCAGGTAAATTGGTATAATATCCGAGTTATATATTTCAGTGAATAACTGTGTTCCATATCTGGCTTTATAAAATTATAATATTATGTCTTAACAAAATTTTTTGAACACTGAAATAACTATAAAATCATTCTGTCCAAGCTTAAACAAAACATACCATAAGAACGTTGAGTTTATTCTCCGTCATCCACTCTAATGGAACTGTATGTCAATAATTACTTCAAGAAAATGAAGACAATTATATGACATCAACTCAGTTTGCTGTAGTGTAATGGTGAGTAGGAAACTCTCACCTATTTACACCTGATGAGACGAAACAACATCGAAACAGCACACATGGAGACCATCTGGTCCACGTACCAACATCCTTTCAGTGTGGCCTAATGCATAGTAACCAACTGTTGTCAGTTGGCACCTTAGCAGTACCCAAGGGGCGGTTTACTTTTGTTAACGCAGAGTAACCCGTAGACTTGTGTCATTCAGAAAACTGCAATCATGTGTAATAATTGATGTCTTAGCGACTGTTGGTTAGAGGTTCGCCCTCTCATGGTAGCGAGTAACATGCTCGTGAGTCCAAAAGCCATTCTTAACCAGGTCAGTATGGTTAAAGCGCTACAAAGTTGAATACCATAGTGAATGTTATATCTCTAAGTAATTTTTGTATCATAG
>JAQJVL010003914.1:0-52829 GCA_035578905.1 Stictocephala bisonia
ACAGAACTACTATTAAATATAAAACCAGATATAATAAAGCAATTACTGGTAAAACTGTAACATTGAGCACGTGGCTCGAACCTAGGTTAACACATCTAGACAAAGAATATAAATTAGACAAAACCCTGAAACCACAAGTAAGCCCGTTGAATATTATTATCCTTGAAACAAAAGTATTTTCACCAAAAGGGTGATTAGATATTAGAAATTACTAATGAACACTTACGTTTTGGAGCTTCTAGCCTATCATGTTCTTTAACGCTGGCGTAGACCAAACCAAAATGATGGCCAACCTGACAGACGAAGGCTGGAACACGGAACGACCGAGTCCGAGCCAACGGCCACCAAAGTAAGCGAATCGCCGGGCACAAGCGAATCTCAGGCAGCCCGGCAGACTACGACGAAAAAACGAAATATACCGGTCAAAACGACCCGGTACAATAGGGCTTGCATAATTAATTTTAAAATTCTTGGCTAAATAACAAATTAAATGTATGTGTTATATTTACAACCTTATACATATTTTATATTTAACCTCTTTCTTATTTAATTAATAATTTAAAAAGGTGTCAGGCGATTCAGATATGTCAAGATAATTCAGTGATCAAAAGGCTCATTTCAATGGTTAGTCGTCATGCAGAAATGTCTTTTAACAAATTATCATATTATTGTGTATCAATCATTTGGGCAAAAGATGAAAGTGGCTACGCTGTTTTGTATGGCTGTGGAAAAGCTAGCCAAGCTCTTGTTGAGGTAGACCATACTGGTTATGGTTTTAAATAACAGATATTAAGTTGTTTAGTAACAGAACCACTTAGCCACTTATTAAAATGTAAACTCAACAGGTATTCATCCTGAGTCATAATACTACAGATGAGATAACTTTTTGAGAGTATTATAACATAAATAAAATATTTTCATGTATAAAATTTAAACATTTGCTCATGCATATATGAGCGATAACACTAAAATGAAAATAAAAACTAGGCATATTTTTCGTTATTCATTAAATAAAGAATGATAAAAAAATTATTAAAATGCTCGTTTTCATCATTGAGTTTCCATAAATCATAGAAATTTTGGTTTAACCTCAGGTTGCCTCTAAACTCAATTGATAGTACTTTTTAGTATGACAGGAGGTAGAGGGTTTTATTTCAATGTGACAGAAATTCTAAAAAGTCAAATATTTGCTAATCTAAATCTTATTTCTCTGTTTTTATAACATAAATTAACAATTTTTATGATTGCTTCAACATTTTTCATTGCATAAAGATTGCAAAAAAAGTTCTCTTAACTTTACAGTTAAAACTGTATTTATTTATTCATTGCATAAATAAATACAGTAAATTGTTATTTGAAAAGGTTGTACAATATGGCATGGCCTGATCAATGAAACAGTGAGACGTTGCCACACTAACACCATCTTCTACTTTACAAAAACAAATCTGAATGAAAATAATTTTTAGTTCGAATTCATTAAAAGCCTGTCTTGGAGGTGTCTTGAACTGGGACTGTCCAATAGGCTTTAATATTGTCACCAATTTTATGTGTTTGTGAGTACGTTAATAACCTGGGTAAAGTTCTTTGACACTCCCTAATGGGGCGACACTCTGTGAAAGCGGGTGGATAGCGTCACAAAATTAAACATTAGCATTGTACAAATACCTTATCTTTTAAAACATCATTTAAGAGTAGTTTATGTTGTTACAGTATGTATTAGAAATGTTGTTTAGTTTAATGATTCTAAATGACTAGGTTTTGTTATTTAAGATTTTATTGCATTATTGACTGTGAGTAACTTGCATTTTATTGCTTTGGAAATAAATATTTGTTTCGTTTCCATTTCAATTATCTCACATTGTATTTGTTTCTGTAACCCTCCTTTTAAGTATTGACCCAAGTAATACTGTTTTATATATCAGTGTTATCCTGGAGTATACTTGTACTTTTGTCCCAACAACTACCCTCAGACATGGAATGTTGATTAGTAATAAAATAATTGTCACAGGTACTGGTGATTGCTGTTAACAAGGCTCACATCTCCAAACCTGTAAGCTTCCGAATAAATAGCTGCAAAATCGTGGGTCGACTAGCTCTTTCGTTCACTCCTTATCTGTAAGTGTATTTCAGATTAATCCCAAAAGAAATTATTTCATTTGGTTGTATTTGTAGAGTTAGTAACTTTAAAAAGGACTTTTCATCAAATGTTGGTATAGTACTTGCCTAAATTAAAGAATAAAGAAAAGATGTTAGAAGATTTAAGACTTTTGTTAAAGTCTTCACGAATTCAAGTTAATTATTCATTTTTACAACATAGAGCCTGCCTAAAAGGCTAACATTGATTTTATTACCAAGGTTACTTACACTCATACTCTTGTTAGTTATCTAAATTCATGACAAAAAAGTAATTGGCAACAACTAATGAATTGAACACTATAATATGCAAGTTAAATAGTAGCCCTTATCTACATTGTGATAGCTACACTATGTTAAACTATTCAGCCTTCTCCAGCTCCTTACACCTTGGCATTAATATATATTTATTAGTTTTTTTGCAAGTTCATACACACATAAACAGAATAATAATACCTAATGGAGATATTTCAAAGTGTGACCTTATCTTTAGTCCATCAAAAAAAGATTATCAATCTAAGTGTGAGTTTTGTGTACGAATATTGTGGAACTTTGTTAGTGGACTCTCTTTATTAGTGGAACTTTGTTTGTTATACGCATATAAGCAATTAATTGAAAGTATACAAATATCTGTGGAGGGTAGCTGTAAAATGAATTGCTACTTGTTATACACATTATCAATTTATTACTACATCATTGTTTAACATGTATATACAGGGTGATTCATGACGTCCTCCCCCCACTTCTATAGCATATTCTACTACTAAAAACAATGAAAAAATGTCATATAAACATAGGTCCAAAAACGCTTCGTTAGCGAGTTACAGCCATCGAAAGATTTCGTCATGGTTCATGGGCAAAAAATGAAATAATATTGTACATAACTTATGGAAAGGTATATTAGGATTGAAATTCCATGATTTCATATGTATTTTCACATGGAAAAGCTAATAAAATAGGTTTGAGAACTGTACCTTAAGTAGTTTTTGAGTAATCCGGGTTAAAATTGGGATATTAGGACAAAAAATTCGGTTTTTCTCAGTTTAGTGTACAGAAACGTTGTTAAATTGGTTACAAAGGCACACAACTTTCGTACATTATTTGTTTAGAATTTAATTCTGAGTAGATTGATATAAGTTGTGTAAAAAATACTACAGAAATAAGAACAGAAACTCAAATTTATGAAATTAAATACATAAATTACCTTAAAAGAACAACAAATTGATTTTCCCAACTTTAGACATGTTTTTTATTACAGTACATGTTCAAAATTGAGGCCTCCATTTTCGATGCATTTTAAAGCACGTTTGTGTACTGCTTTTGTTGAATTTCTCAATTTTCTTGGGTGTTCCTTTAGCTGTGTAGCAGAATCCATAATACGGGCAGTTAATTCTTCTCAAATTAACTCTTGTCTTGTAGACTAGACCTTTCATCCATCCCCAGATACAATAATCCAATGGAGATAGATCTGGTGATCTTGGTGGCCAAGGGTAAGGCCCTCCACGGCCAATCCATCGTCCAGGAAATTGATCATTCAAGTGAGTAATAACGGCCCGAGAAAAGTGGGGAGGTGCTCCATCATGCTGGAAGAACAAATTTCGTCTGAGATGCAAAGGAATATCCTCAAGCAGCTGTGGCAACTCATCTTGAAGGAAGTGCAAATAAAACTCAGCATTTAGTCGTGCAAGTAGTATGAATGGTCCAATCAGCCAATTGTGTATAAGACCACACCAGACATTGACACTAAATCGGTGTTGAAAGTTCTGTTCAATTACCTCATGAGGATTTTCTTGAGCCCATGAGTGCTCATTGTGCAAGTTGTTGACCCCATCCCTAGTGAACTGTGCTTCATCAGTAAAGAGAATACGCTTGTACAGTTGTTGATTAGTATTTAAAAAGTAGCAAAACTCCAAGCGAAGTGGGCGATCCCCCGGCTGTAGATGTTGAACCTTTTGTTTATGAAATGGATGAAATTGATGTCGCTTGAGTGATCTCCACACAGTTGACTGTGAAACTCCTATCCGCCTAGAGAGACGCCGTGTACTTACACCTGGACTTCGGAGAACAGCGTTAATAATGCTATTATCATCATGTTGGAAAGCACGTTCATAACTAGTACGAATACTTGGTAGTGATCCTGTATCCCGAAGAGTGAGGAAAGTTTCACGTATTGTTTTGGAATCTGGAATCCTCCTATTAGGGTAACATAGTTCATATTCATCTCTAGCAGCTTTAGCATTACCATTACAATAACCCAAAATAAAAACCATATCAGCATATTCTTCCGATGTAAATACGTAAGGCATTATTTCACTGACAAACCAACCAATAGACAACTCGCAGAAAACAATTATTATTGCAATGCACTTCACACAAATAGCTTTTGTAACTTGCAAAACACTACTACAGTACTGTTACACTGTAATGAACAGGTTATGTACAAACCGGATCAGGAAATAATAATTGTTGATCAGCTGTTGTTCATGCGTTACCAACTTAGGAAAAAATTAAACAAATTAGAAAAAGGTTTTGCGTACAATATTACGTTGTTATTGGTTGTAAAATGATGCTGGACAATGTTTATTGTTTATTTTTTTGGATTTATCATTTATTATTTACTCTTAGTTTTATTCTTAATAACAATTATAATAATAATTGCATTTGTTAGACCAAAGCAATGATTTTGTTTAATTTGTATAGTAATTTCTTTTGCATTAATAATGTATTTAATTTAATAAATTTGAGTTTCTGTTCTTATTTCTGTAGTATTTTTTACACAACTTATATCAATCTACTCAGAATTAAATTCTAAACAAATAATGTACGAAAGTTGTGTGCCTTTGTAACCAATTTAACAACGTTTCTGTACACTACACTGAGAAAAACTGAATTTTTTGTCCTAATATCCCAATTTTAACCCGGATTACTCAAAAACTACTTAAGGTACAGTTCTCAAACCTATTTTATTAGCTTTTCCATGTGAAAATACATATGAAATCATGGAATTTCAATCCTAATATACCTTTCCATAAGTTATGTACAATATTATTTCATTTTTTGCCCATGAACCATGACGAAATCTTTCGATGGCTGTAACTCGCTAACGAAGCGTTTTTGGACCTATGTTTATATGACATTTTTTCATTGTTTTTAGTAGTAGAATATGCTATAGAAGTGGGGGGAGAACATCATGAATCACCCTGTATATTAATTGAAAATCTTCCATCAACCCTCTTCTATGGTGGACTGAAGATAAGACCAGCGACCTTGAAAGATTCTATTAGTACCGTATTTTATCATCCTTTTTGTGTGTATCATGCTAAAGGAATTTTTCAAATGGTTAGCATCCGTTCATGTTCGAAACAAAACCTAAATGTTCAGGCAATTGACCTGTAGTGATAAGCTAATCTACTTTTGTATACTTTTTGAACAAAAAAAAAAAAAAAAAAAAAAAAAAAAAAAAAAAAAAAAAAAAAAACAATAATATAGTAAGCTGAATGTTTGTGATTTAATATTGAATACTGATTAAAACATTGGTAACTAAAACATATTTCATGTGTTATCCAAAGGAAAAGTAAGTAGACATAGTGTTCAGCCTTGTCTGGTGGAAGTAAGGAGAACAAAAGCATGAATCATGTAAAATATATATATATATAGATGGAGTTTCTTCATTTATTTATTTATTCTTAAGACGCCGATCGTCAAGATATGGGCGAATATGGACTTCGAATGAGTGTGATGAGTGTAGATGAGCGAATGTAGTCATTGTACAAACTAAGGCCGACTATTCCTTAGAAAGTGTCATTAATTAATAGCCCAAGACAAATGAACAGCCGGTGAATATCAGCTGATCCTTCTGAAAATGTGTTACGACTCTGATTGGGATCGAACTGAGAACCTTTAGCTTATGAAGCTGTGATTAACCAACTAAGCTACCGACCAATTGTTTATGAGTTTCAACAAATTAAACCTTTATGTTGTGTATTAAGTTAGATATTATATCAGTAACATCAGACAGTCATCCGATTTATGATTTTGTATGATAATGATGAAATAGTATAATAAGATCACCTACTAACAATTGGTATTATTGAGGATACATGCAGTTATAAGTCTAGCTGACTGTTCCAGAGTAAAGAAGGAGTTAGTGCCCCTAGTGTTCTCTCTGTGCCAAGATGTGTCAGCAGAAGTGCGAGCGGCTATGGCGAGAGAACTTCCAAACATATCTGCGACGCTGGGCCAGGAAACAAGTTCATCCCTTATGACCTACATTCTTGACCTCAATCTGGATGAGGACTTGATGGTTCGAGAGGCCATTTTTGGGGCCATCGCCCAAATGCTGCCCAGATTCCCCATTGGTAAGTAGCTAACCATGAGCCTACTTCCCCACAATAATGTGTTCTATAAGAGTTGTAGAGATCAGATGGTAACCTTTACTTCAGTATATTCTGTTATTAAAAACGTTAATGATTATAGTGATGTAAAAATAAGAAAATGATTTACATAGCATTATATTTTTACGGTTTTTCTAAAGATAATGAAGCAGTAAACAAATACATCAACATTTTAAGAGTAGTATGCAGAATTAATTTTGTGAAAGCACTGCATTAATTAATTAGTGGAGTTTTATTTGTTACGTTAAGCAGTTAATTGAAAGTTTATTAGAGGGCAGCTTTAAAATTAGTTGCTAGTTGTAATAAGACATTTTTAATTTATTACTTCATTGATATTTAAAATATATAAGGTTAAATTTCATACACATTTTAACATTTTACTAGATTTAGCAGAATAGAAAAAACCATCCAAACAAATATGCACATTAACTGTATAGTATTTTATTTTGTACTATTTTTTTAAAGACCGATCAAGATAGTTTTGAAAAGTTCACAAGTTAGAATTTCTGTTCCCTATTAGCTATATTAATTTGTTTTAATTTCATACCCAGTGACAAGGCTTGAAGGCTATTGTGGCACAACTTGCATTATTGCTTTAAACACTGGCTGGGTAGCACAATCTTGCTATTTGGTGGATGCGAGCAAAATTTTAAAGAAAGGATATCTACAAATGTGAAAAATATAAAGAGTTATATGAATAAAGATATTTCAGCTATTTTACTAAATTTTTTTAGGAAGCAGTAGAAAAACAAATATTCTATCAACGGTTTTTGGCTAATTAGAGTGGTAGTAATTTAATTTATTTATAATTGATATTTAAATTTGAACAAATAAAAAGGAATATTTTTGGGTATCAATATTTTTTACAGTTCTACAGCAATCATTTATTTTCAATAAATCATATATCGTTTCTGCGTGTTGGTTATGGAACTCTCTTCCTGATTATATAAGAAACATCGAGGATCGTGCTCAGTTCAGGGAGTTGAAGTCCCATCTGCTGCGGGGCTCGGGTGGGCTGTGAGTTTTGGTGGCTGTGGCTGGTGCTCATGTGGGGAGTGGCATGGGTGATGTGTGTGTGTTTGTGTATATGTGCAATTGAGCGAGTGGGAGAGTAAATGTTATCACAGAGATGAATATTAATTCTCTGTGTCGAAGTAGGTATGTGTGTGTTAGGAAATTATAAAATATAAAGAATTTGGACCTGTTTTAAATTTATCTATGATTTATTTGCTTTTATATTTTTAAATTACAGTTATTAATTAGTTGATTAATTATTACTGCCATTATTCCTATTCAATTAGGGTAGTCTATTTATTATAATGTCAATTTATTTATACAGTAGAGTCTCGATTATTCGCCACTTGGTTATCCGCCATTCCGTGTTATCCGCCGCACCTTTGGCATTTTATTTAATTAATATAATTTAACAAAAATAGAGGACATTTTGTGGTCATCAGCGAGTGTAGTATTACTGATATGTCACCGACTGTACCGCTCGGCCCAAACCGGTTAGTCGCCTTCCCCGCCCCCACCTACCACTTCCCGCACCATGCCCGTATATCTCTACATATTTTTGTCAGTTGCTGGATCGCTCCCGCGTTGAAAGGTACCGCTACTCGTGTGTTTGGTAAAGTTATTTATATATTTAAAGTTATTTTTTGTGATAAGTGTTTTTAGTGCTGTTTGGTGAAGTGGATTATGGAGAGGAACAAAAGAAAAAAGATTGTGTTATCAATGCAAGATAAGCTCAACGCTTTAAAAAGGCTGGACAAAGGAGAGACGTTGCAGAAGGTAGCCGATGACTATGGCGTTGGTCGTCGCACTGTTGGGGATTGGAAAAAAAAAGAGATCAGAATTAGAACAATGGTGTGCCTCACGAGTGACTGAAATTGACTTAAAAGACAGAAAAACGATGAAGAAAAATGACTATGAAAAAACTAGTGAGGCCTTATTCATTTGGTTTACCCAATTTAGGGACAAAGGAGTGCCTATTTCAGGACTTATATTAAAAGAAAAGGAGTTGCATTTCCAAAAGGAATTTAATGAAGGCGACACAGAATTCACAACAAGCAATGGTTGGTTAGACCGCTGGAAAAAACGATATGGAATCCGGCAGTTAAATATTTGTGGTAAAAAATTGTCATCCAAATTTGAAGAAATGGAAAGGTTCAAGAAAGAATTTCAAACACTTATTGAAGCTGAGCAGTTAACAGGAGACCAAATATTTAACTGTGACGAAACGGGCCTTAATTATAAAATGTTACCAAGTAAGAGCCTTGCAGCTCGGACCGAAGCAGCAGCTCCGGGTTACAAATGCAGCAAAGAGAGAGTAACAATTTTGGCCTGTAGTAATGCTACAGCAAACCATAAAATGGAACTGACAATGATTGGAAAGGCGAAAAATCCAAGAGCTTTCAAGGGAATTGCGAAACACGCACTGCCAGTAAAATATTTTAACCAAAAAAGTGCTTGGATGAGCAGGGATATTTTTAAAGAATGGTTTTTAAAAGAGTGTGTACCATCTACAGAAAAGTGTTTGAAAGAGAATAACCTACCCAGAAAAGCACTTCTACTTATAGATAATGCACCAAGTCATCCCGATGTAGATGATCTAAAAGACCAGGATATAAAGGCCATGTTCCTACCCCCCAACGTAACTGCAATTTGCCAACCTATGGATCAAGATGTTTTGGAAACACTGAAGAGGAACTATAGAAAACGGCTTCTCCACCCTGATACAAGAAATAGAAGATGGCCAGGACATTATTCCTAAGCTGAAACGTATAAATCTAAAAGATGTGGCTTATTGGATTGCAAGTGCCTGGGACAATGTCGGAGCAGATACTATTGCCAGATCATGGAAAAAGCTGTTGGGCGAGGATGAAGATGCCGGAACCATGCATGATGAAATTCATGAAGATATTTTACCCACATTGCAACGAATTCCTGGGAGTGAAGACACAACTTCGGTTGAAGTAGGAGAGTGGATTACAGCAGATGAAGGTTACGAAATAACTGATGCAGAAATCGTCACACTTGTCAATAGCGGTGACGATCAAGATGTCGAAGAACCAGAGACTGTTGAGCCCCGAAAAATTGCACATAAAGAAGGGGTGAAAATCTTTGAAGCGGCCATTAAATACGTCGAGCAGCAAGAAGAAGCCAGGGCTGTTGACATTATGATGCTCCAGAGATGGCGAGACTTAGCGGCGAAAAAGCGGGAAACGTCAGGAAGGCAGACCAAAATCACCAGCTTTTTCCATTCACCATAAACTCAACCTGTTTAAATTTATGTGTTTAAAATAATTTTTTCCGTTTTAAAGTGAGTAATGAATTATGTATTACATTTAATCGTGTAAGTAAATAAAAATATACTGTAAACTGTTTACTGTGTACGTAATTTAATAATTTATATTACGTGTACGTAATAAGGTTTTATTCAACATTCCCCATTATCCGCCATTTACGCTTATCCGTCCTTCCGGCAGCCCGTTTATGGCGGATAATCGAAACTCTACTGTATTATAGTTTTCTTTTGTTTTACTTAGATAAGTTTTTTTTATATATTGAATTGTGTAGATATAATATCAGGTTAAGTAAAAGAAAGGACTGATAAGTCCTAACTTCGCCTGAAAATAAAGACATTTTTCATTTAATTTCATTTCAATCATTTATTTTTTTATACTATATTTGCTAGATGTGTCATATAAAGGTATACAAGTAAATAATCTTACAAGTCTTGATCACAATTCTGCTTAAATTAGAAATACTTTTCGTTTATGAGTGAGAAAAATATTTCACTCATTGGATTTTTTAAAAAGATTTTAACAAACAGTCAAATCGGATTTATTAGAAAATGAATAAAATGAGTTTTACTTTTAAAATATTTTGTGTTATATTTAATTCATGTATTTATGATATTGGTTTTTCCTGTGTCATTACTAAATAATTTTGTAATGTTACAGATGTTTTAAAAACTGCTATTATACCTTACATAAAACGAGTGTTTCCTGAGATGATGAAAAATGAAAATAGTTTGTTATTAGCACTCTCCAAGTTCTATGGGCAGTATGCAATTGGACTGAAAAGTGAGTTTTTGTGAAATCTCAGTTTAACAATGTTCCTAATTAAAAAAACAAATAAAACCGTGGAAATCAGACAAACGTAAGGGTTTATTATCAAATTCACCATAGACAGTCAAGTCGAATTGTAAGGCTATGTTTACTCTATGTAACAAAACGTGTTATATAGAAAAAGTCATACTCTATCAAGCAAATGTGTGAAGTAGAAAACTGACATCTGAAAATATTTATGTCAAAGTGTTTTTTTAAGATTTTCGTGAATGTTTAAAAAAACCACTAAAAAATGCAACTTTTCAAGCTTTATTATAACGATTTTGAATTGTCAGTAAAAATGCAAATTACAGTACAGCTAAAAATATTTTAGTTACCACCCCACCAAGTTGGGGCTGGAGGCGGGAAGCCACAACTAAAGTTGATGAAGGTGTTTTACATAAAATCTGGCTATGTGATTAATTCAACAGCTGTTTTTGAAGATTTTTTCCATACTTTTTTTAAATAAGCGTTTCTTCTGTATTTTCCTCAGAAGGGAAAATGTTTGTGCCAGTCACCTGATACCATTTATTTTCATATATGGTTCAATTTATTATTGTTTACTTTTATGTTTTTGATTGGAATGTTTTCAGTAATATAAACTGATTTCAATACCCGTTTTACAAAACCTCATGATTTTTGCCCCTCAGTATTAAAATTTCTCAAAATCCTTTCTTAGTGCGACCTAGACTCTAAAATGAAAGTACTGTTAAAATTTCAAATCCCTACCTATTTTGGTTAAGGCTTTGCGTTGATTTTTAATTTTTCATTTCTTCTTTTATAAATATAGATTGTACATGCAGATAACATCTGTATTCATAAGGATTCTAGGAAATAATATGCATCAGAGGCGTTTATAGTAAATCTAAAGGCAACTCAAGAATACATCTTTACAATTATATATTATATCTCCCTTATTTCCATTCAAGCAAATCAACCTACTGTCAGTGGAGAAATTATATGCAACTGAGTTGGAAGGTTGTTTTGTAAGAACCAAAGAGGCCTACAAAAATCCAACTACACCATTATTTTTCTATTTTAATTTTTTGTTATAACATATGCATTTTAAAATGTTATTATTACAAGTTTTAATAATTTATATCCTAGTTGGAACCAAAATGGTACCGGAGTTTTAACTAGTTTTCATTGTACTTCAAATTTACATCGTTATTACTCAAGAACTCTCAATATATATAATATGATTACAAAAAGATAATTTTGAATCAAATGTAACACTGAGATCAAGTTTTCTTTGTCCACAAATGTTATAATCATGAGTTATAATGTTATTAGGGTCTTTTTTTAGAAATAGTAAGAAGGGCACATTTATCCGGATGAAACTTTAAACTGTCAATACTCCAACTGTAAAGACGATCTAAATCAGTTTGTATTAAAGAACAATCCTGTTTGCTATTTATAGTAATAGAAAGTTTCAAATCATCAGCGTATAACAGGAACTCACAATTAATAATCTGGTCTTTCAAAATATCTATGAACATAGTAAAAAGTGACATTATTTCTATTCAAAACTAAATTTGGAACATTTTGAAATTTTTATTGAACATTATTTTGATAAAATTTTATGGAATCAAACATATTTTTTTTGTATTTTTTATTTTGACACTTCAGTTTTTAAGACATCAATTTTGTATATAAATTTGTGATTACATAAAAATAAAAATAAATTACCTCTGTCAACAGTTCAAATATGTTATAATGTGTATGACGATCGTTTCAACATTATAATGTCATCTTCAGATTATGATGTTGTAATGACATTATAATGTTGAAACGATCGTCATACACATTATAACATATTTGAACTGTTGATAGAGGTAATTTATTTTTATGTAATCTTAAAACAGTTCAGGGGCTAAGAAAACAGTTTTTGAACAAATTTGTGAGTTGAACATTATTTCAGACTTGGATAAAGTATGTTTTTATAATAAAAATTATGTATAACTATTATTATTAGAACTTTTATAAGCCTGACAAATTTTTTTTATAGAAAACAATGTAAACCGCTCAAAAATCACCTATAGTTTATAAGTGACATAGTTATTAGTTAACCGGCAGTAAAGAATTGAATCTCAGCTAAAACTTACCACCTATATCAATAATCCATGTTGAGTCAATGTATGTTTATTTATCGTATCTACAGTTTACGAACCCCTTGTATAGATTTTTCTGGTAGAATTTTTGAATTTTGACCTATTAAAAATGTAGAATTATAGTGCAAATATATAGTGATTAAAAAACTTTGTTCTTTTAGATGTGTTGGTGGTGGCTGAAAAAGAACAGTTCTTACAACGTTATATACAACTATCGCAGATTAATGCTAAATCAAGAAAGAAGCTCAACCCTTATAAACCAGTAAGTTTAGTTCAGGTTAAGGAAACAATCAATTCAATGAATAACTAATAAGAAAATAAACCAATAGTTCCTTTGTGATTATGAAATATAAAGTAGTTGTCAATTACAACACGCTGTTGGGGAACAAATTCAATGAGTGAAGTACCGACCGTTAGTCCAGTTGGAGGTTTGAACCTTGGAAGAAGCACTCCCCGCAGTGCGAAGGCAAAATACGAATTTCAAAATTTTATTATAAGTTCTACTGACTTTTATCTTAGTTGGATAAAAAAAGTACCAGAATTTTTAACTAGTTTTCATTGTTCATCAAATTTACATCATTATTAATCAAAAACCCATTCATGTAGTGCATTTCTATTTTAATATGTGGTTGATAGGAATGTTTCCTATAAAATTTATAAATTTTAGAATTTTATGTTTTCAAGAAAAAAAGTTTGTCAATTACCTGCAACATAGTTTTCTTGGCTTATAGAATTAACTATTTGGCCTTTTTGTAATCCTTATTAAATAAATAAGTGCTTTAATAAGTTTTCTCTGCAAGTAATAAATTAATTTAATAATAATATTGCTATTTATATAAAAACATAATAAAATATTTAATAAGCCTAAATAAAAAGAGTGACCCTTAAGAGCCTCCCATAGGGCTGTAGAAAGTTTTCCCAATCAGGGATCCTTAGATGCTTTTTAAACAAGTGTAACTTTTTCATTTACTGAGTCTGAATTTGGAGTGTATGAACATTATTTGGATCAAAGAAAAAAATAGAGTTCCTAAAAATATTCAATCTGTGTTTTTCTGAAATTAAATTGCTTTTGAAACGTGTGTTGTGATTTACAGAGAAGAAAATGTGCTTATTTAGAAAAAGAAAAACTGCAGAATGATAAATGAGAAGGGAAGGTAATGTGAGAATCCCACTTGATTGGAATCGTTCTGCTCAGCTATTCCCCCAGACAACTCTCAGAGCTCTCTTCTGCAGAACAAAAACCCTGCTAAAGAGGGAGGCCTTAGAAAACCCCAGAAGATCATATGTAGTTACGATAAATTATTTTCATCGATTTTAAATCGATAATTTTAAATTGATTTAAATCAACATAAAATCATTACATTTACTTATACATATGAAACACACACACACAAGCAGATATAGTTAATAAAATATTTTGGAGCCAATGACCTCTTTTATATTAATTTAATGCCATTGGCATTTGTTATTGAGTTGTGGGAATTATCCCATTAGATCTTACACCATCATGATAGATTTGGTCTCCAAACCCTTTATTCAGTCATTCAAGGGGTGGTGGCGCAGTGCTGCAACCCAGATACTTGGGAGGACAAAGTTATGAGGAAATTGTAGGCGATATGTTCTATGCTCGGTCCTCTTAATACCGACAAGGCTCAATGGTTGACATTGGCATGAATACCATTAGACAAAACTGTAGTATCACTGCCTTAAACTCTGTCAAACTGTTTCAAACAGTTTCAACAACTGTCAAACTCATTGCAAACTCATGTGTGGTAGTTAGGGTCTGAATGTTGTATAGAGAAGGGAACTGAGTCAGGCTTGTCAATTAGATGAAAATCAGATCAATACTATGTGGTTTGGATTCCATATAAAGCTGTAGGTCCCTTAGATCCCTAGCTATGGGGCTATTAATAAATAGCTCTTTCTGAGGAACAGTCGACATTAGTAACAATGACTACACTTGTTAATCTACACTCATCACACTTATTCACCATTATGTTCACCCATATCTCTATGATCAGTCTCTTACTAATGAATAATAATAATAATAGGATTACTTAAATTTGGATTAGTGGGACTTTCTTTATTAGTGGGACTTTCTTTATTAGTGGGACTCCCTTTATTAGTGGGACTCTCTTTATTAGTGGGACTCTCTTTATTAGTGGGACTCTCTTTATTAGTGGGACTCTCTTTATTAGTGGGACTCTTTATTAGTGGGACTCTCTTTATTAGTGGGATTCTCTTTATTAGTGGGACTCTCTTTATTAGTGGGACTCTCTTTATTAGTGGGACTCTCTTTATTAGTGGGACTCTCTTTATTAGTGGGACTCCCTTTATTAGTGGGACTCTCTTTATTAGTGGGACTCTCTTTATTAGTGGGACTCTCTTTATTAGTGGGACTCTCTTTATTAGTGGGACTCTTTATTAGTGGGACTCTCTTTATTAGTGGGATTCTCTTTATTAGTGGGACTCTCTTTATTAGTGGGACTCTCTTTATTAGTGGGACTCTCTTTATTAGTGGGACTCTCTTTATTAGTGGGACTCTATTAGTGGGACTCTCTTTATTAGTGGGACTTTCTTTATTAGTGGGACTCTCTTTATGAGTGGGACTCTCTTTATTAGTGGGACTCTCTTTATTAGTGGGACTCTCTTTATTAGTGGGACTCTCTTTATTCTTCTTCCCTAGTAATGTATCCCATTAACACGTTCACAACACATTTAACCCTTTGGTTGCCAGAGCAACAAATTATTGTCACTAAATAATAATGCAAGAAATTCCGTGGTGACGATCCACCGTCTCCATATTGTTAAGCAAGAAATACTAGGCGACGATCCTTCGCCGCCGAACTTTTATCATTAACAAATTCAATTTTAAAGCCTTTAATGATTCAATGTCATTACATTTCTTGAAACTATGTTTCAATAGGAACATTAAATGTATTTTTGTATAATATTTAATAAAACAGTCAATTAAACATGATTTATCATAACTAGCTGAACAGTTGGCAACGATCAGCTGGCGTGTGGTGAGTGGCGCCGGCGCAGAACTGCTCCTGCGTGATTTGTTTATTCTCTTTAGTCATATTGTTTGTTTCGTTCGGTGCATTTCATAGACTAGTTGTTATGTTTTAGCGTTATTAGTATTAGTTTATTCTTACCATGAAGTGATTTACGGGTAGGCCTATACTAGGGATGGGTCAGTTCCTAAAGTCAGTTCTCAGTTCTATCTGTTATTGATAAAAGAACTGATGGATATTCTAGGTTCCCTTACAGAACAACAAAGGGGGAGATAGCTTTAATTTCAGGAATGTTTCAGGCAAAAAATGCTAATAAACAGAACAATAAAACAAACAAAATATCTCTATCAGAAAATATCAGCCTTCAGTTGGGCTTATCAGCACTTGGAAAGAAACAGATAACATTATAGGAATTCCAAAGACAGTGAATTAATGCTATTCAGTTTTTGTTCTCAAGAGACCAATAATTGTCCTTTTCCCTTTAGCTCCACCCTTGTTTATCTTAAACCTTTCTTATCACTTCCTGCCTGATAAAAACACCTGATGGCAACATTTTATTCTGTTTACAACTCATCTCGCATTATGAATATGATTATGCTTCTAGTTAAATTGTGTATATTGATTAAAATGTTTTTATAGTGAGTTTAAGATACTAGAATTTATTTATTTAGACTTGTTCTTAGCAATGTAAATCATTGCATTGCAAAAAACTAAGGAATTGTAATGAAGAATACATTTTAAGATTAGGATTGAAGAGTACATTTTTAAGATTATATTTTGTCAGCTCAAGACAACATGAGTCTTGATGATTTTTATTATTAATTTTTTTTTTCAGTTTTTATTTTTATCAATAGTTACATTATATTTTTATTATTTTTTCTTTTTACATACTTTTAAAGGATTAATCTTTTCAATTTAATTGGCTTAATTAACATTTACCGACCCAAAAATAGTGTATTATTTGTTAAATTTAAAACAAAATGTAGACTTTCTAACATATATTGTATTATGGGCTATAATTGGGCCATTTATATGATACCAAAAAGTGTGTTTAAATCGTTTATTTCTTGACAAAACGTTACAATTTTTGTTTACAAAAATCATAACATTATACAAAACAAATAAATGCTGTTTCCAACAGTAAAATTATAAATATTTTTGTTTGTAAAAAATATAAAACGGAAATGTTGTTTTAATTGTAAACATACATAGATTTATATATATATATATATATATATATATATATATATATATATATATATATAATAATATATGTATATACAGTAGAGAGTCGATTATCCGAACTAATTGGGACCTCAGGGTGTTCGGATAACGACATGTTCGGATAATCAAACATATTTTAACCATGCCATTATAGACGCTTATTGATAAGTTTATGTAATGGATTGGGCATATTGAAATTAAAAACACAACACATTTAAGTACTGTATCCACATAATACTTTAATTTTGTGTTAAGTAGTCCAGTTAAAACTTACTGGACTAATGTTCCTGAAACTAGAGTCTAATACTATTCAACACCAGCTTAAAGAAAACAAACAACTTTACAAAGTTTCAGCGCTGCACTACACGAGTGAATGACGATTAACAAGCGACTGTGCACATTCAATGTCAATTACTGCAGTACAAACGCTTGACAGCGAAGCTCACAATAGACAGTGGTAGGTGCACGGCGCGCCCGTTGTTTATTTTCGTCGTTTCCTGGAAGGCCTGACGTTACAGCGCAGGCACCGAGTCTGGCAGAAGCGGTACGCCGCGCGGGCTGTGCGCTAACTATAATATCTTTTTCGTAGTAAAATATGCACTATATGTACTTTATACAGTTACTGTAGTATGGTACCTTTATTGAAAAATATTAAATATAAGTGTTGGAACATAAATTAACAACGTGTATTTTGCGTATATAAAAAAATATTTTTTTCAGGTTTGGTTCGGTTAACAGACGTTTCGGATGACTGACGTTCGGTAAATCGACGTTCTACTGTATATATATATATATTTTATTACTTATACATTTTTTCTGAGTTACTACATTTTTTAATTGTTGAATATGTCCATAGAAACGTTTTGGTCAAAGTTTCATTGAATTATCATTTAACCCTCCAACTGATAGTAGTAAACTTCCAGAATGATAAGCCATTTTATAGCCACGCGGATGATTATCTTCTAAAATTATTTAAAAATACATCCTACAAGCTAAGTATTATGTTATACATATCATTTTCTTTGTTATAAACCGTAGATATACATAAATATATAAAAATTGAACTTACCTCTGTTCAGAAATTTTTCATATCAAGTTGAAAAAGAAAGTTTGTAAAATAACTTTTTTTTTCCAAGTTTCTATGTTTTTAACTTTTTTACCACTTGAGCAAAAAAGAAACTTCAAATACACTAAATATGCACAATTTTACGATGAATAAAAAATGTTATTACATATATACACCTATTTACAACAGATTCCTTGTTTTTTCATAAAAACTAAAACTATGTACAACTTTTTTTAGTCCGAGTCACTGGATTCTGCCCTTTTCCTTCTCCCAGAATGTGTAGCCCTAGGATAGTGCTCCAACTTGTGATAACATGTGGGATGTATACCACAGTTGCAGCTAGGACACCAGAATACACTTTTTTTCTTTTTACAATTGGGTCTTTGGCACAAACAACACAAATCCGTTCGTTTTTCCCAGGTAAATTTTCAAGTAATTGGCCACCATCTCCCTTTTCATTTGGTACATGTGGTACATCTTCTTGACTTGCTAATGCTACAATTATACTATCTACAAAATCTTCCCTAGAAATAAGAGAATCAGTAACAAGCCTTTGTGTGTGACAGCTGTCACGCTCGGATGCGCGCGCCGACAGCCGAGAGAGTTGCGCGCGCCGACAGCCAAGACAGGTGCATTGCCTTTGAAAATCGAAATCAGCTGTTAGAATATTTTGTAAATATAGACTATATGATATGAAACTGTTCTTTATGAACAGTGGATCACACTGGTTTAAGTTACTTTATCTATTTTAAGCCGTTTGCGTAAAATAACAGTGGAAAAATGACCGACGGCTGTGCCGTCTTTATCAGTTTACAAACAGTTTAATGAACGGCTATGCCGTTGGTCATCAGTTGGAGGGTTAAAACAAAAAGTTGTGATTTTTTCCCCGAAGCCTTACAAAACATTTGTTTTTGGCCTGGCATTTCTTGCACATGGTCTACCAAACAAGTCAGGTGGCAATTATTCCACACATTTTTTATTCGACCTTGGCACCCAAAGGGTTAAAACTGACCTAGGAGCTGAAATTTGTTTTATGTATGAATTCTTAGCTTATGTAAAAATAACCTCAAGACTGGTGATGAAATTTGATTTCCGATATCATGATCTTCACTTTTGGCCAATTATTTACACAACCCTCCCTACCTACCCTTTTTTGTCAATATTTACAAATTGTCATGTAGATTTGAAAGCACTGGCCAATACATAAGCCAGGTTTGTCATTGCATGTATCATAATAATATGCAGTCTTCACTCTTTTTTTTTTGGTTTATTCCCAGCAAGTTCAGAAATGTTTTATTTTAATTCTGTTTTTATCATGCCGATCAGTACTCTTCATAATCTAAAGAGCATTTTGCCTAGCTCGTTTTTGTAAAGGAGATTTTATGGTTTCTGTACTGTGATAAGGGATCCTATTACTTTTAGGCTAAATTTATAAAAGGTCTGTTTCGGCAAATATTGTGTAAATCATGTTAATTTAGTTACATCATTTGAATGATGTGTATGAAAATCTTTTTGTACAATCAGATTGTTTTATGTTCTCAACATGTAGTCTGCCCTATCGACATTACTCATAAAGGCGTTATATTTTACGATATGAAGCGGTTTTGTTTTTACTTAATTCCGTTTGTTTATAAACTCAATCATTTGATTTTCATGCTCTGTTGATATATATAAAACTGTCCATTTGTCCTTCCACTTCCCTATCATAATATACTATCTCCATATCATGCGATAGTTTCACCAGTCCTTAATTTAGCTTCTTTTACAGCCGTTGGTGCATGTTTATGATCAGGTCTTAGGGTTTCCGTGGAATAATAGGTTGGCTAGAAGCCTAGCAGAAAGACTATAACTATTGTAAAAGTTATCATATAAAATGTCCATTTACTTATTTCTCTTTTAATAAATACATGACAACTTTTTCAGTGTGTGCCGTACCCCCTACAATTTTATGATCTGAATCAATATATGCCAAGAATATCAGTCCTTAGTGTTCACACAGACCGTACAATTTCACACTATACTTACGGCATTTGCCTTTTACATATTAGCAGAAAAATAACCGGCAAAGCCATAAAATCATTGACTCATTGATCGAAAGTTCCTTTTGCGGATAATAGTTCTCCAGCATTTTGTTATTGACGTAGTCTACTACAGGTTTGATTTTTTGAATCAACTCACCTGTTTGTGTTTCATCTGATACTGTATTGAAATGAAGACAATGTAGTAGTTTTAAATATTTGTCTTTTGGCATATTAAATCTAAAACACTTGAAATAGAAAAGAAAATCCATCATCCAATCGTCATGGATTCTGTTCAATCAGACTGTTCCCATGTGCAGAACTAGGCCAATAAATACATTCAACTCTAGTATGGTCAAGTCCTTTCTATGTGGCATCAACGTACGTTGGAAAAATACTTAATTAGCATATTCATTTGTAGCTTAACAAACCTTATCAAGTAAACATTCGTTCAAGTAGAAGATTGAACCAATAAATTGGAGCCCCATCACCAGGGATCGGCACTAGTAATGTGTCAGATCTACTAAACTGAATAGGTCTCATATCTGATGTTGTAACTGTCCATTGTGGAGCTGATCTGGGTCTTCATCAGTGTCAAAATTTCCAATATCATCACTCTACTGTCTTTCAACAAGTTGTTGAACAGGATCGTCATTATCAATGTCACTGTCACTATTATGAAAAGGAACGTTCACTAAGAGGGTAAGAGTTGATGGACAAGTATTGATGGATCCATTGATGTAATAATAATAAAATGCTAAAATAATAACCAAATATACACACTAATAAACAATGAACACCAAGAATAAGTTACGAGTCATGGGAGACGCACGTAGCACCAGAGGAAGTTTGAACAAAAACCACTACGCAGTAGACTGGTACACAGGCATAATGTGGTAGAGTCACTACTGTCTCCAACAAAAATAATTGGTGAAGAAGTAAAAAAAGAAAAAGGAATATTATTGAAAACTTTAACTTATATGTACAAATATGTTTTTAAATCTTGTGAAATTATAAAATATTTATGGCATAGCACTAAAAATAATGTAACCTCTACATTGTTTGATAGTTAATTAGTACTGGTAACCAACTCTTTTGCTGCTTGATCTAAGAGCTTTTAAATCCATCCTTACAAAGCAAAGTTGTAAACGTTTTATTTTTAAAAGATAGTTTAGCAGATGGTCATTCTTAAAGTTTTTGTATTTTTTTAATATTATAGATTGATATTGATGAGGATGAAGTAGCCCTACGGCTGACTGAGTGCCGCCTTAATTGTGCCTACAATTACCCAGCAATGGTTGTCTTCGCTGCCGACCTGAAGCAACAGACGGCAGACAGTTTATTTCCAGTCCTGAGCAGCCTCGCATCTGATAGCTTTTATGAAGTCCGTAAGAAAATTGCTGCTGGTTTTTTCGAGGTTAGAAATGCATTTTCATTAGAAATAAATTGTATTTTTTAGTAAAAATGAATGTTATCTTATTTGGAATGGTTTATTGCAGGTTGGTGTTTAACAAACAGATTTGTGTTGAGAGAACAACATTTCAGTATGCAAGGATTCCAGTGTGATTTTAATAGCATTTATATTCTTACTCATATCAATTTATTTTATTAACTATGCCATTATGCAATATTGAGGGGATGTTTTAATTTTGTTTCATAATTGTAGCTGTCTTTATATTGTGTCATACTGTTAGTTTGAATATACTTTCATGCCTATGATAGAAGGAAAAATACTCTTTTTAAATCTAACCCTTTGAGGACTGAAAAAAAAAAACAGTGAAACTTTTTTCTTACTTTTCAAGTACGACATCTAAACTATTTAGGCTGAAATTTTAGAGAAACTCAAGTCTTTATACATTTATTTATAACATCTGTTCTAATAAAGATACAAGGGTACTTCTTTGACCAGAATGTTTGTAATTCTTATTCTTATTCTTAATTTAGTACTTTATCAGAATAAATGTCGAAAAAGTTATCTTATAATTTTAAAATATTTATATTTTGTCAATAAAAAGTGTACTTTGTTTTTAAAAAATATTTTTTTATTTTGTACGCTTACAGCTTGTAAACAAAAAATATTTTACGTGTAGGAAACTGTTTTATTGAATTCTAAACTTAATCACCTACAAAAACACAGAAACAATTATAACAATCGGATTGAAAATAAAAAAATAAAATATGAAATATATTGTTAGTACTGTTTAACACTGCTTTTCAATTAAAATGTTATAATCTTTTCTTATCTAGAGTTACTTTATAAGGAAGTTTATTAGTCATGTATTTCTTCTAATTGATATAATATGCATATTTATATATGTATTTGCTAGGGTATGATAATGCGATTTCACATTTAAAAGTATATCTTTTATAAGTTCTTTGTAATTTTAACCTACTGTTTAAAACATTGTCTCTCTCATTACACATATGATAATTTGTAAACTCACTAGTCTTTATTAATATTAGTTATTTTTACTGGATACAGTTAGTTTTAAATAGTGTAATTTGTTTCTCGCTGTTATAAGTTTCATTTCCTAGTTTCCAGTTAAAAACCCTTTTATATTGATATTCTTTGTTTATAACAGGAAATTGTATTACTAGTGTACTAGTGTACATTTCTAATAAATTGATTACATAACATTTATTTACTGTATTTAACTAGCCTAGGCAGGCTGGCTGTGTGTAGGTAATGGAGTCTGAGGATGACAACACAACAGGTGGTAGCATACAATGTTTTGACATACATTCAGATAAAGAATTTGCAGATTTTTTAAAGGAGGAGAATGCAAATAATAGCTTAAAAGTATTCCATATCAATTTGAGAAGTGTTAGAAAAAATTTTAATGATATAGTGGTATATTTAGATGCGGTGGCGGTTGTGTTTGATATAATTGTTTTTACTGAGTGTTGGCTGAGTGGAGGGGGTTGGAGGGAGGACATTGAGGGCTATGACCTTGTCACGACTGAGACATTCCGAAACCAGAATGACGGGGTGGTTATCTACGTTCACAATCGGTTATCAGCTGTTACTACACAAATTGCATTTGGAGACGTCTACGGATTGAATACTGACTTTTACTTACGGTAAAAATAAATTTAACTTGCTAACATTTTACAGAACGCACGATAGTGACATAAATTGGTTTTTAGAAGAGTTAGAACGTTACTATAATAATATTTGTAAGGGTGTGATGTGTATATTTATGGGTGACTTAAATATAGACATACTAGACAATGATGCGTACTCTGATAGGTATATGAATAGTTTATTACAAGCTGGTCTTGTGCAGTGTATTGACAGAGCGACACGGGTGACAGACAACGATAGAGGTTCTTGCTTGGACCACATATTTATGAGTTACTGTGACTTACAGAATGTGAGGTCAGCCGTTGTACATACTGAGATCACTGACCACTACAGCACTGTACTGACCATCACGGACACTGACCATAGCCACTCCGTCACCCAACCTACTACACAACTTACTTATATAGACCTCAACGTACTTACTGACCAACTGTCTCACTCCAACTGGGATCCCGTATTGTCCTGTCTCGAAGTTAATGCTAGTACCGATCATTTTTTTTCTATTATTAAAGGCAATATGGAAAGATCAACTAAATTAATCAATAAGAACAATTCCAGATTTAAAAAATTAAAACCATGGATTACGGCTGATTTAATAGCAGGCATTCGTTATAGAGATAAGTTAAGTAAATCAGTAAAAGTTCAACCCTTCAATATAAATTTAAAAGAGCGATTTTATGCGTATAGACGGTTTTTATCTAATTCTCTTAAACAAGCAAAACGTGATTATTACAGAACTAAAATTACAAATGCAGGAAAAAACACTAATATATTCTGGAGCGTTGTAAATGAATTGGCGGGGAGAGTAAAACACAAAGACAAATTTCCTATTCAGAAATATATGTCAAGCTCTATACCTGTCAATGAAGATGGGTGTAGGCAGGCTGCGCACGACTTTAATATGTATTTCTCTGCAGTAGGCCAAAATCTTGCTAATGCTATTAATGGAGGAGGGGACCCAGTGGTGAGAGACTCTGACTACAGTTTTAATTCTAACTTTACACTTAACACAGTTACAGAACAAGACATAGTACGATATGTGTCCAGTCTGAGGGGAGGGTCTGCTCCGGGACACGATGGCTTCTCTGCTAAGGCCCTCAAAGAAAATATACATGTATTAACTACACCCCTTCAACATATTATAAATTTGAGCATTCTGTCCGGTATATTTCCTGATAACTTCAAACTGGCAAAAGTCATTCCTCTATATAAATCTAATACAATAACAGACAAAAGTAATTTTCGTCCAATTAGCCTCCTCAGTGTTTTCTCCAAAATTCTAGAAAAAAAAGTAAAAGACCAATTGACTCATTATTTAGATAATAACAACATTTTATGTAATTGCCAATTTGGTTTTCGCAAAGACAAAAATATAAACGATGCTCTATATGAAATTGTTAAACAAATCAACCAAAGTTTTTCAAAAAAATAATCAATCCATGCTTATTTTCCTTGATCTTACAAAGGCTTTTGACTCGGTGGATAGAGGTAAATTACTGCAAAAACTGGATTTAATTGGTGTTCGGGGTAATGCTCTGGCTTGGTTCAGGAGCTATATTACTGAAAGACGGCAAACTGTGTCTATTTGTGGGGTGAACAGCGATGCCTTGCCTATAGACTTTGGGGTGGTCCAAGGAAGTACACTTGGCCCTATTCTCTTTTTAATATACATAAATAATATTTCAAGATTAAAATTGTTCAGTAAATTATTCTTGTTTGCAGACGACACACTTATTTTTATCGAAAGTAGTAATTGGCAGAATGCAAGAATTAAAGCTCTTCATGATTTAATGTTTGTAAAACAATGGCTTGATCAAAATACATTCTCCTTAAATATATCAAAAACAAAATTTATGCCCATATCTCTTAGGGAGTGTTCTGATTATACTTTACGTGACCTAACAATTCATTCATGTGGTGATTATCTAAGTTTAACCTGTAACTGTGAGGCTATAGAGAGAGTGACAACTTACAAATATTTAGGTGTAATCATTGATCACCTTGTGAGATGGGCGGAGCACATACAATACATAAAAACTAAAATTCGAAAATATTTGTTTGCTTTTAGTTGCGTGAAGTTTTAAATGAAAATGAAATTAAAGTCGTATATTATGCTTACATACAATATACAATTGTTGTTGTCGTTTGGTATTATTGCGTGGGGAGGAGCTAATAAAAGCACTCTAGAACCATTATATGTTGTACAGAAGTCTATTTTGAAAGTAGTTTTCGGTAAGGCCAGACGTTACCCTACGGATACCTTATTCCAAGACGTATCAGTCCTTAATATTCGTCAACTCTTTATTAATCATTTAATGGTATTTATATTCAAACATTATAATTCTATATTCTCTCCAATTTTACACACTTATAGCACACGTTACTCTGCTAATGTGGGTTTTGTCACACCGACTATTAATAAATCATTTTCAACTACTACTCCGGTCTACATTGCACATGCATTGCTTTTAAATCTTCGACGGAATAACCCCAATTTTAATTATTCTCTTGTGCTTCAATATCTATATTCAAAAAACAGGTAACTGATTGGATCAATCTAATAGGTTTGGAGGGAGCAGAGAATGTCATTACTAGTGTCTATGGGCGGATTTGATGCACGCCACTCCTCCCCCCCCCACACTGGGTGAACTGTGGCCGAGGCCGGTGCTATATGAGTGGGCCTTTGTATGAGGGTCTTGTGTTGAGACTGGATTACGAGAAGCAATGACTGCAGTTATGTAGGCATTGCGAGAAGTATTCACAGGGCATCATCCTGCATGAACTTGTTTCTCTGGCCCTTCCTAAATTGGCATACAGTCAGTGATTACTTTTTGAATATGATTGCCTCACCTCCGAGTTGCAATGTCATTGAAGTGTTAATTATTAAATTAATTTGTGCTACCACTTTTCCATATTTCAAAGTTCATATTATTATTATTTATAATTATTACATATTTTTTCCTTCTTATAAAATATTGTTTACCTTCTATTCTTATTTATGTATATTTTAGTTAGTATAGACGTACATTTAAAATATTTTCCCCTTATATAATAATCTGTAATAGAACAATTACATTTTAGTCCTTTTTGAAAAAATACTTGCAACTCAGCCTACGCACAGGCAGTTTGCCCATGTAGGCTTTTCCCATGAAAAGGAATTACTGTACGGTTTTCTATTATTTTTGTTTTCATTATAGACAGTTTGTTTAACGATTACCTTATATTATTTTTAATGTATTTTTGTATTATTTTGTATTATTATGTTGAACAATATCATTTAACTTACTGATGTATACATTTGAATGTTTGGGGAATAAATATACTTTCATTTCATTTCATTTCACTGTCAGATTTGTCTGTTAAAATTAGCTCTGTCTATTATTGTCAGTTCTTTTCATTGACGTTATATTCCAATATATCTGGTTCCAGACATTAAAAAGAGCATTCTCGACCGTCTGTGTATCATCCCAAAGACGGACAAGTTATCGTAAGCGGTAAATTGGATGTTATATGTAACAAACTTCGAATGACGGGATATCGTCATTCGGTCCTCAACGTGAATTTTAGTAATGACCATACTTTGTATGGTCATCAAGGGAAAAACGTAAATGACGATATATAGTCATTTGGTCTCCAAAGGGTTAAGTAATATACAGGATGTACCCAAAGTCTGGGGACGGCAATATTTTTTTAACCATTGCAGATAAAGCAATGGCATTTAAATTAGAACAAATAAATACGATACCTGAATTTCTACTTTTTGAGAGCAAATATGTTTTTTTTTTTTTTTTTTTGTGATGAGGTGGTCCACAATGAGTCAGAAGAAAATCTTAAATTAGAGCATAGATGTTGAGATGTACATAATATTAAAGTTCTCTATTATTAGAACACAATGCTGCAAACCCGATCTGAAAAGGATCACTCTAGCAAAAAATGGTGATGGTTTTAAGTTACAAACTTGAGCTTGGTTATCAATTGATTAGTTTGTTGAACCATTGAAGATTAAACCAGTATCTTGTAAAATATTGATACTGTGCCTCAAAATATATTTTCAAAGCAAATCTCAATTATTTATCACATAAGGGAGATAGTCCCTGAGGAGTCAGAAAATTATTTAACAGAACAATATGTGTATCACATTAAAGATCTTAACAAGAAAACACAATGCTGCAACTCTGACTATAAAAGGTCCACCTTACTTAAAATGGCAGTGGTTGAAATGTAAAAATTGAGTTTTAAAAAAAAGGTTCTGGTATAGTTTTTCTAAAATGTTCTCAACTAATGTTAAAGTCACTCCCTAATTGGAAAACCTTTTTATATCCAGGATGGGATCTCAGTTTCTTGCTAGTGTAACCCATAGACAGAAAGGAATTCAAGGGTAGTTTTCATTTAGCTTAATTTTGTTCAAATATTGTCATTTTGTTTAGGATGGACCATTTATGATCAGATTTGTAACATTGTGTTCTCCTTGCAAATATCTTTAATTTTATATACAACTGGACCTATTCTCTCTTTAAGATATTTTTATGATTCCTCAGGGACCATCCCCCATACGTGATAAGTAATTGATATTTGCTTTAAAATTCACTTTTAGGCACAGTATGCTTGTTTTAAAAGTTATTGCTTTAATCCACAGTGAATGGTTCAACAAACTAATCAATAGTTTATCAAGCTCAATTTTGTAACTTTAAACCATTGTCATTTGGCTAGGGTGATCCTCGTAAGTCGAGTATGCGGCATTATGATGTACATCTCAATCTATGCTCTTTAAGATTTTTTTCTGATTCTTGTGGACAGTCCCCAGTACAATGAAAAAATTGATACTTGCTTAAAAAATTAGATTTTCAGGTATAGTATTTTACGTGTGTAAAGTGTTATTGCTTTATCTTCAATGGTTACAAAAGTATAATGCCGTCCCCAGACTTTTGGTGCACCCTCTATATATAGCACTTTGCAGTGCTTATCATCTGACATCTAAGTTTCAGAAGGTATTTTTAAACATTTGTAGTCAAGGCTACAGTTAACTTCCCTTTGAGTGACTTGCAAAAAAGAGCTGTATTTGATAAATAAGAAGCATCTACTTAAAACATATATATATATATATATATATATATATATATATATATATATATATATAGAGCATACTGTACACATAGTTAAACACTGTCTGTCAGATGAATGGCAGAATACTACATCAAAATTCTTTGTTGTTGGTGATTTCACTTTATTGTGCAGCCAGCCAACTAAAATGAAATTCCATTATATTAGTGTCAATGAATGCATCACATCTTTATCATCATGGACATGTATTTTTTTTACTAATCTTCATAAAGAACCAAATTAAAATTATCATTTTCTCTCATATGTGTGATTTCCAAGTTTATTTGTAATGGTTTACTAAAATGGATTACTGCTTTGTGTTCCATATCACACAAATTGTGTATGCACCCCACAAATCTAGAGCCAACTGCAATAAATAAAAAATCATGAGGTATAATCAAAGTTAGTATAACCTTTACATTTGTTGAACAAGTCAAGCTGGGATATTTATATCAGTATAAACTACATTGGTTATTAAATCAGCCCTCTGTTTGCAAACAGTATGTGAAGAACAGTTATTTAACCCATTGGCTCATAACAACGAGTATACTTGGGATCGTGGAAATTAGCCCGGAATCGCAACTCCGAGATATCTCTTGTTTGTGTAAACATCAATATAAAATTGAATGAATATATTATTATTGCATTATAGTACAAGTTAAAAGTATTCCCTAATATCCAGAAGGTCTAATTATTAATTTAAATGCATATATATATATAATATTTTTCATATAATTTATATTGTAGCACAAAAACAGCTGATCAGCTGACGCCACCATCTGCTAGCCAGTTTTGCAGTTTAAATTTACGTGGTTTCGTCATAGTGTTTGCTGTGTTTGTTATCGTTGTGTTTAGTGGTTGAACTAATAAAATGAGTTCTAAAGATAAATTGAGTGAACAATCATGTAATGCTTTCCTTATTTGAGAGTGAATCTGAAAGTGAAGTTATCAAAAATCGAAGATGAAACCTTCGTCATATTGAATCCGAAGATGAAATCAGTGAAAATGAGGCAACAACTTGCTACTCAGGAGTATATGTAAATATGGTGCCATGCATAACAACAGCGTAAATAAGAATGAATGTGACATTTACAATAACCCTACCAAACCTTTGGTGTCTAGCCCGAGTACAAGCTGATGGAATAGGGTTAGTTCATAACCTCACACCCAAAGTCACAAAATCTGACTAGCGTAGCATTTTAGTCAACATGCTGTATATATTTCATTTATCATGATGAAAATTTATTTCTATGTAAAGAATGAGATATTCTACTAGAAAATATTAGTCGTTTGGTTTAAAAGATTTTTGTTACTTATTTTTTTTGAAGTTACTTTCAACATTTATAATTTTTTTATAAATTTGAGATATTTTGTCATAAATTAAAAATTTAACCAAAAAATAACCCTATCAAAATCATATTAATCTTAGAATTTCTTCCTCTCAAAATCAGTGAAAAAAACTGTAAAATGGATTGGCAATTGTTGCTATAATGATTGTTTCAATGAAACTTTACAAATTTTATATTTTTCTTAGGAGTCCTAGGGTCAGGTTAGGTATAAAATTGCTGGTGAGCCAATAGGTTAACATTTTAATCACTGTTATTATTGCTTTGTAAATCCTTTAAATAATTTTTATCATAACTAAAGACTTTCTACATTTACATTTCATATATTTGCTGACTTAGGTGATGAAATTGGCGCCTCGGTGGCTCTCATCGCTGAAGAATGAGTTTATCAAACTGCTGAGGGATGACATTGACGTTGTGCTGGAAGGTCTTGTTCCAAACATTGGCCACATCTTAGTTACATTTTCAAATAGTGGTTTTTTCACAACTGATAAGCCTGTAAGTTTTCATCTTTTAACATTTTAACGTAACAATTTCAATTGATCTAATAATTTTGGTTTGATAACCCCAATATCAGGTGCAAGATTTAAATTTTATTTTTTAAATTTCAATATTTACAAAGGAATAAGGTTAGTTATAAGGTTATGTAGAGTCCTAACTAAGACAGGATTAATATATTTATAAATTTTGCTGATAAAATTAGGAAACCAAACAAATTTTATATATAGCATCTAAAAAGCTCTTGCGAGTATTGTAAGAGACTCTCTGAGGAAGTATACCTAATAACAGTGCAAAGAAAATATTTAATACAAACACAGACAGAATTGAACTGTCTTGTTTTAACTTAAGTACAATTAACAGAGGTCAATCCATTAACAAATATGGTAGTAGATTTTATTTTAAAATCTGTTAATAGCAGTTATTTTGTCCTTAGTATACTCATGGAATGTTAAGTTTTGTGATTTCCTTTTCTATAAACTTGCAAGAAAATTGTTACTAGTTTTGGGGCCAAATACATTCATAATATTTAGTCAGATGCTAGTGTTCTGTTGTATAATGTAATTTTTGCTTTTTTAAGGACTCGGGAAAGGATATTGGCCAAGCATTGTTTATCTGCGAGAAAAACTTGTCTGAAACACCAAAGTGGAGACTTTACGAACAGTTGCTATTGGAGCTTCGAGTGATCCCCAAAGTATTTCATCCAGAGTTTGTCAACCTAACCTTTGTACCGTTACTTCTGAGTAGAGCCATGAATGGGGTATGTATGTTCAAGTAGAGTTAATAGAGTTTATTAACTCTAAGGAGTAATGACATCTTGGAACGTCATGAAATCACTAGCCTAGAGAAGTTATATTTTGAACACAAAAATTACGTTATGAAGTTAAAAATTAAAACAGTAATTTTTGTTTGCATTTTAATCAGTTTTATCTTAAGGTACTAAAAATGGCATAATACGCATAATGCTGCATTGCTCGTATAATGTGTCTTTTTGTTATTTAGCATTTATTGTAGAGTTGTAGCATCACTTTTGAGGTTTCCTCTATTGACCTTGAATATTCCTTAGAGGGTGTGGGAAGTGCCAGGAAGTTAATTATAGCGAATGTTTATCATCGTCGCTCAGTGCACCTGCGTGCGGCATGGCCTTTATCTCTCTTGTTTGATAATAGCATTCAAAGGTTCAGTTTGAATTCCGCAATTTTGCTGTTGTTGTGGATTTTGTACATTTGGAATGCATTCAACGTGGTAAATTCTCACAAATGAAAAATAATGTTTTCTATACCATGTCATATTATTTTCTTGTTACATATTTGAAAAATATTATCATGTCCATTCTGTATATAGCACCCATGTCCTTATTGTATTTGTTAACAGACTTAGGTTTTTGTTGTTGTTTTTCTACTGTTGGTTACTGATAGCATAGTTAACTTGGCGAGATGGTGGATAAGCCTGTACACACAGTTGTCTTGAATGACTCCTCCCATGGACAAAGCCCCACTCAGGTCTCAATTATGTGAATTGTCATCGCTGGATTAATACTTCCTCTTTCTCAGAAATTTATTTCCTTACTTCTAGAGACGGTTATATTGTTCCAAAACAATAATAATTTGATTGGTAAAAAAAATACATGACTTTCCAGAACATCACCACTCCTTTGAGCCTATATCAGGCATGCATTATTCCATACTCCTGAAAGGGTTACATAATAAATGTTAATTATTCCAATGTTAATTGTATAACATTGTATTATATAAATACCATTGTACGTGTATGGGTGGGTAAATACCACTGTACGTGTATGGGTGAGTGGGTGGGTAAATACCACTGTACGTGTATGGGTGGGTGGGTGGGTAAATACCACTGTACATGGGTGGGTGGGTGGGTAAATACCACTGTACGTGTATGGGTGGGTTGGTGGGTCAATGCAACTGTACGTGTATGGGTGGGTGGGTGGGTCAATACCACTGTACGTGTATGGGTGGGTGGTTGGGTCAATTCCAATTTACGTGTATGGGCGGGCGAGTGGGTCAATACCACTGTATGTGTATGGGCGGGTGAATGGGTCAATACCACTGTACATGTATGGGTTGGCGGGTGGGTCAATATATCTGTACGTGTATGGTCGGGCGGGTGGGTCAATACCACTGTACGTGTATAGGTGGGTGGGTGGGTCAATATCACTGTACGTGTATGGGTAGGTGGGTGGGTTAATACCACTGTACATGTATGGGTGGGTGGGTCAAGACCACTGTACGTGTATGGGCAGGCGGGTGGGTACAGTTATTTAACAAATGAGTATTTTGACTAAGATCAGTTTTCTATGAAATTCAAGTCATTTGTATTTACTTATACTAAAATTAATTTTTAAGCAAATGACACTTTAATCTGTATATACCTCAACATTAACCATGATTATGTTTTGTGGCTAAACTATTGTCTTTGGCAGGCTGTGTGTGTGGGTTATCTTGGTACAGTTAAAGAAAATAACAGTATCAAAGTGAATAGTTAAGAATAACCAATTTTTTAATAAATTAACTTACTGTACCTTGTAAGTACTGTTCTATCCATACTTTAATAACTATGTACTGTAACTCCAAATCAATTCAGTAGACATATCTTGTTATAGTAATATATAGTTTGTTTTTAGTTTTGATAAATTTGTAACTATTCATGAAGAAAATACACTGTATAAAATCGCCTTTTTTATGCTGAACATACATACCTTATTGTTCGATATTTCAACACTCCTTTAATCCAGAAAAATACAAACTGTCAAGGTTTTACTGTATATATGTTATCTATATTCTTGGAGTGTATATTTTATATGTTTGTCTGTTTTTATTTTTGATTGTATAATAGAGCTGAGCTACTTTACTGCTGCTTCTTTTATGATGAATTTATAGTAAATGTAAATAAAAAATTTAAGATTACCTTAAACAAATTTTTTAGAGATGTATAAGTTTCCTAAAAAGCGCAATAACTGACTGTACAGAGAATCCTCCCTTGCCGAGTGGCTGCTCTTCATACTCTGCTGGTCATCGTTGCAGACACTTCACAAGCAAAGACAAAACTCAAGATACGCAACAAAATATTAGGTTTGTTTTATGATTTTATATTTTTGTTTGTTCATTAAAATGTTTATTTTTTTCATGATATGAATGTTGTTCTATAAACCCAGAAAGAATAAGGAATACATTAACCAGAGAAATAACAGTGGATGGGGAATGTAAAAATGATGGGAAATAATAGATTACCAAGTATGACCCTGGAGAAAGAGAAAAGAGGAGGAAGAGTAAAACATCTGAAGGTGGGAGAATTAATTGTGGAGGTATGTGGAGAGAAGAGGAACTAAGAAAAGACAAGAGGAGGGAAGACAAAATGGAGTATACTGTGTCAGACGATCCATGAAAAATGGAGGCGTTAACAAATGACGAAATTAAAGATCTACAATAGTGTAATTCATTTAGTTTATAATAAACTGTCCATTAACCTGTTAATGAGTAGTTGGAAATGGTTCCAATACAGAAACAAGAAGACTGTTCACTTATATGGGCGCATGAAGTTGGTTTTCTTGTTCGGTGAAATTGATTCATGTTTGGTTTTCACTGGTAGCACCAGTGATCTCTCTCTGTCTCTCTTCATTCCTCTCTCTCTGTCTCTCTCCAGCACACACTGAATTGACTAATAGTCTTAACGACTATTTGAAACTAATCACCATTAGATAGCAGCACGTTTGTCTACAGAAAATGCATTACCTTGGAAAGTGAAAGAAGACAGATATAGAGATTACATAATTATTTACAGACTTATTCACTTTTACCAAGTCTTTGTAGTTCTGTAGTTCTCTTGTTCAGTAATGTGAGATTTAACTATATTAATTTTGTCTACTGATAGTTACAGACTTGAATGAACTCCTTGCCTAACCCAGGTTTGCAGGCATTCTACAGGCTGTATTGTAGCGGGCGCACCGGGCTATTAAGTCATATGATAAGAATGCTGCCTCCCAAAGTCCAACCCCTCGTCCACGCCGTGGGAGGTGGGCAACAGCACTTAAGTACGGGATTGCTTATTAGGGCGAATGCCAGTGGGGACATGTCCCTGGTACCTCCAAGGTTGCTGGCTCGGTCTGATGAGAACCCTGAAACGGTGACGGCAAACGGGGCTCTGGTGAAGCAGCTGCGTCAGGCCTAGCAAGCCGGTAGTGAAGAAAACAATTGCTTTCAAAACTGTAGACAAGCCTCGGAATAAGACGGATAAAATGATGACGAAACGGAAAAGTCAAAGGTTTAGAATTAGAACACTGAATATAATGACGCTTACAGGTAAAGTAGAAGAGATCGTAGAAGTTATGAAAGAAGGGAAAATAGATGTTATGGGTCTGAGTGAGACCAAATGGAGAGGAATAGGCGAGAAAGAACTTAGAGATGGTTACAAACTGTTCTGGAGTGGAAATAGAAAGAGATCAAGAAATGGAGTTGCTTTCATACTCAGTCATAATGTGCGAGAATCAGTTCAAGAAGTAAATTTTATTTCAGAAAGATTGATGAAAATAGTACTTAAAAGCAAACGTGAGTCTCTAGCAATAATACAAGTATATGCTCCTCAAGTAGGATGCACAGAGGCAGAAAAAGATGCTTTTGAGTCAGTGCTGGAGAATAATTTAAGAGGAGTACATATTATGATAGGAGACTTTAACGCACAAGTTGGGAAAGAAAGAGAAGGGTATGAGACAGTGTTAGGAGCTTTTGGATACGGAAGAAGAAATGAAGAGGGGAGGAAACTCTTAGATTTGTGTGTTAGAAATGGTCTTAGAATTGGAAATGGAAACTATACAAAAAGAGAAAGTCATGTTATCACCAGATACAGCTGGGATAGAATCCAAAAATCTGTTATAGACTATATAATTGTAGATAGAGAGTGGGGGGAAAAATTAAGAGATGTGAAGGTGATCCCAAGAGTCAGTCTTGGAGGAGATCATAGATTGTTGATTGGAGATTTCAAGTCGGAGGTGAATAAACCTATTAAACTGGAAAGTAGGAAAAATATAAAGTACTGGAAGCTGAAAGAGAATATGATTTGTCAAGAATTTAAAAGTAAAATAATGCAGAAAGTGCCAAGGGACCAGAGAGGAGAAATAAATGCAGAATGGGAGTATTTTAAAAGAAATATGGCAGAAATTGCTGAAGAAACTTGTGGAAGGTCAACAGGAAGGAGAAAAAGAAAGCAAACAAACTGGTGGAATGAGATTACTATAAAGGCAGTAAAAAATAAAAATCAAGCTTGGAGAAAGTGGTGTAAGAGTGGCACCGCAGATGATAAACAAGTTTATTTACAAAAGAAAAGAGAATGTAGACAAATAGTGGAAGAGGAAAAAAGAAAATCATGGGAAAAGTTTACACAAGAATTGCAAAAGGATGTAGATGGAAATAAGAAAATGTTTTATAACATGATGAAAAACAAGAGAAAAAACACTGAAACAACAACCAAACTCGAGTTAGAAAATGGAAACGTATTGGAAGACCCAGATGAAGTTAAAAAAGAATGGAAAAATTATTTTGAAAAATTACTGAACAAGGATTATAAAGAAGAAGCAACAAGAAATAAGATAGCAATAACAGGGAACGTAGCTGATGTAAGCATGAAAGAGGTGGAAGATGCAATTAAAAGCATGAAGAGCAATAAAGCCCCTGGACCAAATGAGGTGACAATTGAAATGGTAAGAGCTGCGGGACCAGTGGGAGTTCAATGGTTGTACAGAATTTTCAAAGGTATTTGGGATGGAAAAAACTTCCCAGATGAATGGAGTAAAGGGCAGATAGTCCCGCTGTTTAAAAAAGGTAATAGGAGACAGTGCAAAAATTATAGAGGTATAACACTGATGGTGCAAATGGCTAAGGTTTTTGAAATAATTATTCTAAGTAGAATCAAAGGAAAAGTAGAAGAAGAATTAAGTGAAGAACAGCATGGCTTTAGGAGGAATAGAAGCACTGTGGACCTTATTTTTACACTGAGACAACTGAGTGAAAAGAAATGGGAGTACAATGAACAATTGATACTAGTTTTTATTGATATTGAAAAAGCGTATGACTCTGTAATGAGAGAGTCAGTATGGAACAGTATGAAAGAAATAGGGATAGATGATGATTATATAGGATGGGTAAAAGAAATGTACAAAGCACATAAATGCTGTGTGAGAACAAATTTAGGCGATACAGACTGGTTTGAGATGAAGAAAGGATTGAAACAAGGAAGTGTGCTATCACCTATACTCTTTAATATAGTAATGGAAAATATTACAAGAGCAGTTAAGAAGAAAGTAAAGGGAGAGTTGAATACAATGATTTTTGCCGATGATCTATTGATATGGGGGAAAACTGTAGATGAAGTTCAAGAGCGTTTAAATGAATGGCACAAGCAACTCAAAGAAAATGATTTAAAGATTAGCAAAGAAAAGAGTGAAATTCTAGTGGTTGGAAGGATTGGAACAATAAATGCAGACATAACCATAGAAGGGGAACCGCTGAAGACAGTGGAAAATTTTAAATATTTAGGAGCACTAATATCGAAGGAAGGGAAATTGAAAGAAGAAGTGACAGCTAGGTTACAAAAAGGTGGAAATTTTTACCAAACGGTAAAACACCTGGTGTGGAACAAAAGTGTACCCACACAAGCAAAGATGATAATGTTTAAATCATATTATACCCCAATAATTACATATGCATCGGAGACATGGACGATGAATGAGAAAGAATGGAGCCGAGTACAGGCAGGAGAGATGAAATTTTTGAGAGGTATGTGTGGAAAAACGAGAAGAGATAGAGTGAGGAATAAAGATATAAGAGAGGAACTAGGAGTTAGAAGTATAAGAGAAAAAATAGGTCAGAATATTTTATGGTGGTATGGGCACATCAAAAGAATGGATCCAGACAGACTGCCAAGGAAAATGATGGAAAGTAAAGAAGAGGAACAGAGAGCTAGAGATAGACCGAGAAAGAGATGGTTAGAAGGTGTTAAGGAAGAGATCGGAAATAGAGGGTACAGATGGGAGCAGATTGAGGAAGAAAGAATCTGGTCTGATAGAAGAAGATGGAGAGTGCTTGTCAACACCCAGACCCAGTAAACTGGAACGGGACTAGGATATGTATGTATGTATAAGAATGCTGTTATTATATATTTTCTATATAAGGCTTTTTTTTTTACAGATAGTAACACTATTAAATTGATACACTGTTATTTAATTAATTTGTGAAAATCAACCTTGTATAACGTTACTACTTATTTTTCACCTGAACATTTTTATATCTATATTTTTATATACTGTTGTGAAAAAACTTCGTAGTCTACTATGTTAAAGAACACGTCATGTTAGCATAACAATTTAATATTATAATATTACTTTAAAATAACTTACTGTGTTTATTAAGGAACATTACGTGAACATTTCAGTTCCACATAAACATACAACAATGGTTTACAGTTGAAATACACATAAAGTGCTTTATGTTACTTTAAAATAAATCTTTTTTTACGTTTATAAAATATACAAAACTGTAAAATATTAGTTTGTGTTTAATTTTAAATGTGCACTAATAAATTCGTTAGGTCACATATGTTAGTTGTCGTAATAAACACAAAAAAAGCCTTACATGTGACGCATGGCTGTTCGCTGGACGAATCCACGTTCATTCAAGTCTGTAACTATCAGTACTAGTCTTAGATAGGTTTTAACTGTAATTGAATAGAAACCAAATAAACTCTTCTGTAGTACATATGGCTCCACCAAACTTATTGTGCAAATACGAATTTCCTTAAGGCGAAACATCTAAACAGTATACAAAATGGATTATAAACCTTTTTAAAAAAATATTGTCTTTTTTAAACAAAACTGGATGTCTCTCCTTCTTATTCAATTTTTAGGAAGATGATGGTGGTAGAGAACTTGTAAATTTGTATTTAATTATTGTGATTTTTACTTTTGTGTTATGTATTTAGTAGATTTATTAAATGCCTTAAAATAAAATGTGGCAATTCTGTTGGCAGAACTGTGCCAAAATTCCAGTTTTCACTGCCGCCTGTTGTTTCTCAAAGGAATGACCATTCTCATTTCATTATCTCCAGAAACAGTCAAAGAATTGTTCTTCTACAATATCACTTCTATGGCAGGTAAGCTTATAACACTGAAACAGAATTGTAACAACAATTTAACTGAAACAAATGAACACATTCACATTAGGTAACAATCAAATACTGATTGTAAGCAATTAGGATTACCAGTATTGAAAATGGACAAACATTAAATCCTAGCATTAGAATATTCTGTAGGCAATATATATACTGCATCATATTGCACAATAGATTCTTCCTTGCAATATACAGGGTGGAAAAAACATGGAAACACTTTCACAATAACGTTATTTTTTTCTATAGATAACTTTTTTGATTAATTGTGTTACATAAAGTATAATGTTTAATCAAAATAAATAAATTACTTGCAACTGTTAAATAGTGGAGAAATACAATTGTTCAAATTACTGTAGTTACATTGAAATTCAAATGACCGCTACTCTGTAAATGATAAACATTTCGAAGTCCGGTTTGCGGCAATTAGTTTCTGTTGAATAGACCATTTATTTCATACCAACCTCAACTTAGGCTTACTTTGAAGATTTTCGTTCGACTCCTCTGGAAAGATGAAATGTCTCTAATGGCGTCAAAAAGTGTGTTCTTTGTAACTATGATCGTGTACAAGATTTAACTTTTACAAGTGAAGTATAAAAAAAAGTTGTGAAAGCGTTTCCATATTTTTTCCACCCTGCTGTAACCCAAGCTACTTAGAATACACCTGATAGGTTGAATGTAAATATTTTACATATGAAGGAAACTATTTGAATAGTTAGTGTTATTAATAATAATACAGAGTGATTATAAATTATTGAACACATTTTAAGATTTAAATAAATAAATAACTAATCAACTTAAAAACATGGGAATTGTTTTATTAAAATAGCAAATTTAAAACAGTTTTATATATAGACTGAAAAATAATAATTATAAAAATGTTAGTAATTATAAAAAGTCAGTAAAATGTCACCTAAACTGTAAGTGTAAGATATGTTTTCTTCATAAAGACTCGTAATGTGGCATAGTCAGCTAGTCAACAATGGACCTTTCTACACCAGCTGTTAATTAAAGTTCACTAAACAAACATTAACCTAATCTCAAAATCAAAATGACTAGAGTGCAAGAAAAAGCAAAGTGTGTTCTTTGGTTTCACGAAAGCAGATCTTTAATAACTGATCAAAGAAGTGTGTGGCTTCAACCCTCCGAGTAAAAATTCTATAAAGCGTTAGTATAGGCAGTTTGAGCATACAGGAAGAAATTGATCAAGCTAATTGCAATTGATCAATTACTTACATTATTCTCCAAGAGAATGTCTAGATGACACATATGTCCTTTTTATATTGTCAGAAAATTATTATTTATTTACATTATGTACACATTTTTCACTCCAGAAACATATTTACAAACATGTTGCTGAAGTACACAGAGTGGCAGCCCTCTTGACACCAACTGCATACCAATCTTGATTTCTTACTTGATTGTTTATAATCTCCTCATTTTTTTGTGCAAACCCAGCATGTTTTCACTTTATTTTCAGGTAATCTGTCAAGGCCCTTTTGTGGTCTGTTATCACCACCACCATCACCAGGAGCAATATGTTTTGCTGCAAACCATTCCTTACTTATGTTTTTAATTATTCCAAATATAAATTGATACCTTGATATTGGTTTTATTTGATTATTCAAAGAATTCTCTTTATATAAAACATAGGTATTTACAACCATTCTAGCAAACAAGTTGAAAGCAACCTTCTTCCAATACTTTATAGTTCGCCTTTCATCAAGATAAGTATACAGCATCATATCAAAATGATCTATACCCCCCCATATACTTATTATAATTTTGGATGATAGCTGGTTTTTCCTCAGTTTCCCTTCCACGCCTTCTTTTTGTGACTTCAATATTATTTACATTTGGTTTAGAGGATACTAAAAGAACTGGATTTTTTGGGGTTTTCTTTTGGCGATAAGCTAAGACCACCGTGTTGTCCTGTTTTCAGTATATTGTTTGTCCTGGTTCTATTTTTTCTTTTATTTGACTAGGCAAACCTTTCCTATTTTTACGAATGGTGCCTGTCAAGAAAGTACATTTTGAGTATAACATTTTTACAAGATGTAGGCTGGAAAAAAAATTGTCTGTGAAAATGTGGTAGCCCTTGTTAAAATAATTACAAGCTGTTAGGAGCTTTGAGACTACAGTGTACACTAGGCCATGTTGTTTTATATCTTCCCTATTCTCCTGTGACCTGGTACCTTTGTAACAAAAAAAGCTAAGACAGTATTTTGAAACAGCATCACATAAGACCCACATTTTAATACCCCAGTGATGGTGGTGCTTATTTGGTAAGTACTGCATCAATGATGTTTGGCTTTTTGTACCAATAAGGCTTTCATCAATTGAAAGTTGCTGGTGGCCAGAATAATAATAATAATGAAACAGTCTATTGCAGTGGTCCTGTAAAGGCTGAAACTTTTGAGCACCACCATAGCCAGGTTCAGTACTTTTTGGAAGTTTGTTGTTGTCTACCATGTGGAAAAAAAAGAGAACAGATTCAAACCTCATCCTTGAAAACATTTTACCAAACCATGGAGTTGTTTGAGAACCTGTTTTTGACTAGTACGACTTTTGGTGGGTTTTCTAACTAGTCCCATGTTTATTATGACAGCAATAAACGCTTTCAATTCTAAGAGTGTTACTGGGGTCCAAGATTTTAGTATGCTACTCGGTGAAATATTATTTCCTCTAAAAGAAATAGTTTGAGGTGCATATCTATTTGTTTCAGTGACAAACATTGACAGAAGACTACCAGTGAAAAACAAATCAAAATACTTTATGGGTTGTGTTGTGTTAGGGTCAAAACTAAAATGTCTAGGTCCAGCATTTTCAAGATAGGAAAAATTATGTACAAAAGCATTGCCATCATTTTCAGTAATTTGATCCCAATTTCCTATGTTTTGATCTCTATTTACATTACTTACATTTTTGTCATCAGACAATGTTTCCAAATCGTTATCAGAAGAGTCACTAATGACTTGTCTATTTATAGGCCTAGTATGGGAGGTTGTCGGCTTTGGCTGTTTTTTAGTACGTTTGCGTGACCTGGGAAATTATAATCACTGTCACTGTCTGATAACTCAAATAAATTGTCAGCCCTACCTGTATTTAGAGAAAATGTCCCTGATGTTGATGGTTCTGGGTTGTATGTAGGATCATAGTCCGAGTCGTCGTCACCAAAAAGATTGATAGAATCAGAAGAATCAAGCTCTGCATCAATCTCCCAATCAAGTTCACTTGTTCTCAAGTTCTCACGCCCATTATAAATAAAATATTTATTCTTAATATACTAATACATCACAAAACTTATAAATAATCACTAAACACAAATGTAAACATAACCAGAAACAACGCAATGAAGTGAATGAACGTAAACAACTGGCCGTCTAGTATAGCCACTGACGCCTGGCGGGAAGGCAGTGGCCTACGCAGTAATCAGCTGACATCACTGCTGTTGTATAGCTTGTTTATTATATTTATTACTTCATTCAAATAAAGGTTTTTGGCTGTAGGAATATTTTTAATTCATTATTTATTATTTCAATGTAAATATAGAAATATTTTTTTGACAATCATTATTGTAGTATTAAAAAAAAAAAATGAAAAGATGGCGTCAAGAAATTGACCGTCCGGTCCTTTTTGCGTATATTACAAGCGTCCAGAAATCGACCGTTCAGTCTTTTTAGCATAATTATTTGACTTCCAAAAATCGTACGCTTGGTCTCCAAAGGGTTAAATAGCCACACCTCCGTAAAAAATGTTTTTGAATTTTTCCGTCAACACACTTATTACTTGTAACAAAACAAACTATTTTATTCAAAAAAATTTCAAAAATAATTTTCGATCGAACAACCTTAAGCGAAGAGTTACAGAGATTATTGGAAGCATAACTCCAGCAATGCTTAGAAAAACATGACTTGTGTATTTTTTTTCAACACTCAGACTACAAACTTTGCATACAAACCATGGAGACCATGTGGAGATGGTTTAGTTTACTTATAAAAAGAATTAGTAAGATTAATGTTTTTTGTAATTGTTATGAATAAATTGTTTTAAATTTGCTATTTAATAAAACAATTTCCATCTTTCCAAGTTGCTTAGTTATTTATTTATTCAATCCTTAAATGTGTCCAATAATTTATAATCACCCTGTATATTTACTGTAGGTTTAGCTCCCCTTCACAGTGTACAGTGTTTTTCAACATATATAAATAAATATCCAATTTAAAAAATCACAATATACCAAAATAAATAACAACTTCTCATTAAATAACGTATACTGTATAGCCTTGTTATGCGACAGAGTTGTTCAACATTCCATTTTAAGCGACATACTCATTCCAAAAATATTACTGTAATAAAAATGTTCTGAAAATAATCTGATATTGTTCCGTAATGATAAAAACTGTATGTACTCGGTTATTTTGAACGGGGACTGTACCGTGTGAGCAGGCTACATCACTCTTGTCGCGTGTTGAGTGTGCTGTATTTTTAGCACTGACATTACTTGTAGGGAGGGGAGTAGATACATGTTCACGAACTTTGTGCACTTATTGAGTAGTTTCCTGACCATTCACAATTCCGCTGTATTGTTTCTATGTTACTTTACTCAGCAAGGCTTATTTGTTACATTGCTGTATTTGCTATTCACAAAGCAAATTAAACAGCGTGTAGAGGAGAGAATGATTACTTCTTCCACCACAGTTCTCCTCCAGCGGCAGTGAGCTGCAAGGTACATTCACATACAAAACATATTAAATCAATGATGGTAAAATAGTTTAACTATGGTTAGAACAAATTTAACTAAGGTTGGTAAAACTCACAATTACTCTAGTATTTAAACCATTAAGAATAGTTCAATACTATTCAACTGATTAAACAACGCAACAGAAGATCTAATACAGTATAAACACTGTAGCAAATGGGATTATTCTTGTAATGGCAGATCCTTGCTTCTAGTAGTGACTGTACTATGAACACATAACAATGCATTGTGAGGGATAAATTCTGTGGCACATGCGATGTTTGCAGGCCATTTACTATGAGTACGATAATAAGTTAGGGTTAAAAACAAAATTGTTTTTGAAAATGTATTGTACCGTAGTCTAAGTTGTTTTTGTTTATTTTTTGTACATTACTGTAGTTTCCAAACATAGAAGTTGTAGTGTCTTTAGAAAACAATATTAATGCCATGTTTTTATTATAATTCCCGATTATTCGACATTTTTACTTACCTTTCGTCATCATAGCCAGTTTACATTATATAAGTGAGGCTCTACTGTATTAGAAACATAATTATAATAAAAATGCATACTAAATAGAATAAGTAATAACAATTAAAATAAACATACTAGTAACGGAACAGAACTGAAGAAAAACCGAAATAATCATGTATGAAGGTCTTGGTCAAAGACACATCAATACTTAATCGACCGCTGTGCCATTACTTGTCCAATCATAAGGATTACTATCTGTCACTAGTCATGAGGGTCCTGTATAAGAATCACTAATATAATGGATAGGCCACGTCAGCAAATATATTTTAACATCAGTCAAAAAAGCTAAGTTAACTTCTTTTACATTAAGCTGTATTACTCATTTTATAACAACTTAATATATGAAGTTTATTTATGTGTTTAGAAGACAAAGTAGCAAACATCAGGCTGGTCCTTTGCAAGATGTTGGCGAAATTGAAATTTCTAGCGCTCGAACCGTTGGATCGCAAATTGTTGGCAAGTGTGGATGCTGCGGTTTCAGTTCTTAAAACAGATACTGACAGGGACGTGACCGCTCAACTCAAAATTGCCATTAACCAGATGGACGATTTTGATAAATCCAAGGTAGTCCATAGATTGGTATTTATTCTTAGTTATGAGAGGTTCTAGGTATTGAATATCCTGTAAACAAACTATTTAATATCTTCTTAAGCAATTGAACACAATTTACTATAAAACAATCTACATTAAAAAAAGTTATTAAACATTTTTTAGTGTTATAATAAAACAAATGCATCTTATGAAAGTAATTTAACAAAGAGGCTTAATCTAACAAGCATTCTTAACTCCGAAGATCTGGTTGTTGAATAAACTGTAATGGCAGGCACCTTTTTGCTGATTGGGACATTCTTATTTAAACATTTTTGGAATGTTTGTTATTTGAGTAAGGTATACACTGTTGTGTAATTTATTTTCATTACATAATAAGGAGCATTTATTTGCAGTTCAGTTATTGTTTTTGGATTAAAACCATGTTTGATTGCAATACAAATTCAAAAAGAGAAAGTCTAAAAGGTATAGTAGTTTCCAAAGTAGGCTCTTGTTAAAAGCCTGATTATTTTTTGTGTGTGAAAAATCAAAATAAAGAAAATGTTACCAAAAAAGTTTTGTATGTAATACAATGAACAAATTTACATTACATTTATGAACTATTTTATTAGATTATAAAAGTTAATCTTTTTTCCTAAAAACATTTTATATTCAACATTTATGGATATTTTCAAGTTGTGAATAATTTCTTATGTTTTACAGTATGTTGTATAAAATTAAATTCCCTACAACAAATAAAAAACTTTTGGAGTAATTGTTTTGGTTAACTTATTAGATTTTTCTTTACATAAGAAGTTTTTCCCCAGGGCTAAAAATTTTATAAAAACACTGAATATTTTACAAAAAATGCTTCAAATGAAGCTTTCTATAATCAAATGTGAAGAAATATGTACATACATAAAAATCATGGGTTTATTTAATAGAAAAGCCCTTACATTTCTAATTTGACTTGCAGGAAGACAAACAAGCCACCCCTTTCCTCTCTGCTCAGGGCAGCGATAGTGATCAAAGTTTATGTGGCTTTTGAAATGAATGACAACTTAGTATTAAAGACATCAGATTGTGTGATTTTTTTTCGCAAACGTAACACTTACATGGTTTTTTCCTGGTAACATTTCCAAAGTATGAGAAGGGATTGGAGGGGGTTCTGAGGTGGTGGAGGTGCATCACCCTAAGGCCCTGGAACAAGAGTGTTTACAATACTATTTACAATCTCCTATCTACTCAAAAGTTTGTTAGAGTGGTATCTATACAAGATTTATACAAACATTTAGGAATGCCATGTCAACGAAATTGTAAAGAATTTTCTTCCAGTACCACATAGTTTGTCAGCTACTTATGGGCAATTGACATCCCTCTTATGTTGATTTTTATAACCACCTATTTGACCATGCGCCTACTACCTTTTTGACAAAGAGTCACCAGAACTAAAGAGGTCAAATCCACACTCACTTCCTTATGTACCGGGTCGTTTGACCGGTAAATTTCGCTTTTTTTCGTCGTGGTCTGCCGGGCGCCTGAGATCGCTCGTGCCCGGCGTTTCGCTTACTTTGGTGGCCGTTGGCTCGGAACCGTTCGTTCCGTGTTCCAGCTCTAGTCTGTCAGGTGGGCCGTCTCTAGTAGTTTCTCTGCGGCCGATCGACATAGACATGCTTGGCTAGAGACTCCAAAACTCCAGGGTCCTTGAGTGGGACTTTCTCCCTCGGCCTGCCGTCCGGGGATGGTCGACCATCTTCCCTGCTAGCCTGGCCTGAGGACCATGTTGGAGCCTAGTGTCGCCCGCTACCCTCTCTACATCTTTGGGGTAGAAGTCTTCTGTCCTCAGGTCAGTGCGTTCCATCTTGTTTTCCCGGCGGCTGAGCTGGAGGTTGATACTAAGTATATAAAAATAAAAAAAAAGAAGAAAAAAGTGTTTGTGGAACTATTTATGTGGCCTAGGCCTAAACCTGGAACAGTGATTTCATGCAACACAGCCATGGGGACTTATAGGTTTTTTGTATTAAAGGAAGGAAAAACTTTTAAAATACACCAAGAACTGTTGATGTCAATATTTATTGTTATTCATTTTAATTATTTTATTCTGTTGTTATATTTTTGTAGAGTTTATATTAATTGTTAGGTCCCTATGGTTAAGTTATGTTATTATTTTTTATATGTTTAGGCCTAGTGATTGTTATTTATATTTTTGTTAATGGTATTATGGATGTTTTGAAGTGACTTTTTACTAGAACGGTACCGGGTTATATTTTTCTTTAAATTGTTTAATTTTTACTCTTTCACCAAAAGGGGATTATTGTGCTTTGACTTAACTTTCTAATTCGGAGCTGCACAGGGATTCCGGCTTACTCCCTGGCCTCGGTGGAATCATGGGATGTGGGGCTAAATTGCCGGGGGTTATTTGGGGTTATCAAAATTTGTTCCTAAATTGGTCACTTTTAAAATGTTAATAAATTTGTCTTACGTTTTGGGGGTCTCAGGCTAAACTGCAGATAGGCCATGTAGTTGTTAATTGTTAATTTTGGTATTTGTAGCGTTAAGTGTTTTTGTGGTTTTTGTATTATCTTGGTTATGTTAGTGTTTCTTGTAGTTATTTAACTGCGGATTAATGTTGTGGCCTTCTGCCTGCAAGTTTATTTTTGTTTAACTTGAAATAAAATTAGTTTTGCTCAGCTGCCGAGTGTTATTTTGACCCTCCAACTGCCACCCGTGATCCCATCGCTTGACTTGTTTTGAGCCATCCCCCAGTTGGCTCGCTTTCCAGCTTTGGTGGGGGGATGGGTCTCACTTATAAGCCTCTATTATCAGTAACATATTTTGTCATCTATAATAAAACCAATTTAACTTCAGGTTATTCCATTAGGAAATATCCATGTTTCATTTTGTATTGCATATATATGCTAGGCTAAGCAATCTAACTCCATTATTGTGAGTAGGACTAAATTTATCAGCTTTATTTGCATGTCATGCAGTGACTAACTTGCCATATTTTACAGAGTACTTTATGGCCACACTGTTTTAGTGAAGACTATTGGTCTAAGGGTTCTATAATATATTTTTCCCTCAAGAAATTCCATTTGTTTTCTCTTACTTTGGAGAGTGTGATCCAGTGTTCAGATGTGCTAGCATTGCAAACAGGCCTCACAACCTAGATTTTTTGCTAATGATTATAGCAGGTTTTGAAGGATACTGAAAGCAGCATATAATTATTTATTTATTTATTTATTTATTTATTTATTTATTTTTGTGAATGCTACATAACAGCAATGCCAATTACAATGTAGCATTAATTATTATACATCTAACAATACATGCAGCAGAGTAAGAATTCTTGATAAAGTTCTTCGATCAGTCCAGCACAAAACATTTCCAATTTAAACCATAATACACGAACCATAAGATAATTATAAACATACATATATATAAACAATATAACTTAGGCTATAAAAAAGATATACACTAAATACGCTTAACATGCAAATGAGCATCCCGTAATAGTACAAATAAACGAGTGACAGTATCAGATACCATAAGATAATTATAAACATACATATATATAAACAATATAACTTAGGCTATAAAAAAGATATACACTAAATACGCTTAACATGCAAATGAGCATCCCGTAATAGTACAAATAAACGAGTGACAGTATCAGTTAACCAGTTGATATGTTAACAATAACAATATGCACAACAATAAAAATTCAACCAACATAAATAAAATTTATAAAAAAACTTAACAAAATATAATATTAGTGTAATAACGAATTATATAACTAAAACATTATGCAAACTCTCAATTTTAATGGAATGGTGAAATAAATCTATTGAGGGAGAGTAAATGTTATACAGCCTGGACATAAGATTGATAGGGGAGTAATAACCTAAGTTGGTACGTGAGTACCGCGGAGTGAGCAGGAAGGAGCAGCGAGAGTTGTGCCGAGGCACAGTGAAGTCCAGCTGAGACAACAGGCGGCTGTCGTCCAGCTCGCCGCGCGCCAGTTTCTGTAGGTACATCAGTACACACGCGTCCCGTCTTTTGGAAAGGCTCACTAATTCAAAAACACTTAATAATTGGCTATAAGGTATGAAAGTGGCGGGAATTCTAAATGATTTAAAATACAAAAATCTTAAAAACTTGTTTTGAACATTTTCAATCATATCAGAGAGATAATTAACGTGTGGATACCATATTATTGACCCGTACTCTAATTTTGACCTTACCAACGAAAAGAATAAAAGCTTGAGTGAGTTCGGCTTTGTCAAAAAAAATCCCGTTCTTCTAATAAAACCCATCATGGAATAAGCTGATTTACAAATGGCTATAACATGCTCTACAAATGAAAAATTTGAATCAAATATAATTCCCAAATCTTTAAAACTTGTCTTTAATGATAACTGTTCACCGCCAATAGAGTAATTAAAACGAATAGTATTTCTCTCAGTTTTTTTAGTAAACGTCATTACAGCACACTTTTTGACATTAAATTTTAAATTTTTTGTGCTCCATGTGAACAGCGAATGTAAATCCTCTTGCAATAGGTGGCAATCTAACAAACTTCTAATTTTTTTGAATATTTTTATATCATCGGCATATAACAAAATTAAACTGTTCTTTACACATTTAATGATATCATTAATAAATATTAGAAACAGTAAGGGACCAAGGTTTGAGCCCTGAGGTATGCCTGACTCAACAATAAATTTTTTGGACAAAAACCCCTCAAACAAAACATATTGTTTCCTTCTGTACAAGTAAGAAGCAAACAATTTAAGAGTGTTTTCAGTTAGACCAAAAAAGTTTAACTTACTCAGAAGGGCTAATGCAGTGACTTTATCGAAAGCCTTGGCAAAATCGGTATATACTACATCAATTTGGGCGTTATTGTCTATAGCTGACATACAGTACTGAGTGAAATTTAGAAGATTGGAGTTTATTGACCTGTTAGGGAAAAAACCATGCTGGAATTCACTAATATGACTCTTTACGTGGAAAAATAATCTATTGTAAATAACCGATTCGAATACTTTAGCAGGCGAGGATAAAAGAGCAATGGGTCGGTAGTTTTTTATGTCCTTTTTAGAACCTTTTTTCGGTACTGGTACCACTTTGGTGGTTTTCCACACGTCTGGAAAAACTTTATTTTTTACAGATAAATTAAAAAGATAATGTAACGGCGTAACAAAACACTCAGCGCAAGCTTTAAAGATGTAAGGCGGTACCTCGTCAGGCCCCATTGATCTCTTAGGTCTCAGTTTCTTTAATCCATTTAACACCTCTTGCTTAGTTATTCCATTCAGAGTTAAAGAAGAAGCATTGTCCATGACAGGTGAGGCGCGCGCCTGCTGCCACAGCTCGTCCAGGCTGAGATTACAACTTTCGTAAACAGAGCTAAAATATGTAGCCATGGCCTCCGATATCGCCGCTCCCCCCTCCACCTCCCTATCGTCCAGGTGCATTGTTGACGGGTTCTTATCAGCTGCCCTCAAACGTTTTATTGCACCCCAGAATGACCTTGGATTACTGTTTACTTCACACTCAACTGTTTTTATGTGATTCTCATATTCTAATTTAATTAGATTTTTTGTGTTTTTACGTAAATAATTGTACTCGTTTAAAAGATGAGGCATGTTGAATTTTTTACATTTTCGTCGACACCTTTCTTTCTTACTTATTAATTTTTTTAGTTCCACAGAAAACCAAGGAGGGTATTTTGACTTACGCTGTTGGTATTTTGGGACATGTAAGTCGAGTGCAGAGTATAATTTGTTATAAAAACACTGAATTGCAAGATTTAAATCTGATATACATAGCAATTCATTCCAATCAGTATATTGCAGCTCATTATAAAGGGAATGGAAATCGGCTTTGTAAAAATTATATGAATTTGAACTGTTTTGCTTACAAACATTTTCTCTTATTTTGTGGGGCAATTCCAAGGTTATTGCAGGGTGATACCTATCAATAACAACCAAAGGGTGTGTTTCCTCAGATACAGTTAAGGCCGAAATATCCGACAAGATCAAATCCAGCGTACGTCCTAGGACATTTAACTCATTATTTTTCAAAGACAACCCATACAACTCATTAAAAAATAATAAATGCTTACATATATCATTACCCTTGGATAAGTCAAAATCAGTTCCTGTTATGTGTAAATTAAAATCCCCCAAAATAAGTAAATGTTCATTCTTAAATTTATATATGTCTAATTTATCAAAAAAGGTTTTGTAGATTGACTATTATTGACTGTGTGGCTAAACCCACAATAAACCAGCTTAGTCCCATTTCTATAGTGTTGCTCGTTTGGGCCCTAAGGCTGTTTGACAGTTGAGAGTTCAACTAGGTGGTTGTCAGCGCATGGATCGTAAACAAAAATTCTTTTCAGCTATCTTGAATGCTCTGTTTCCAAGCATATTCTTCCCATGTACTCTACTTTCAAATCATAGTACTGGTATCTCCTAATAAGATCTTAGTATCGTAATTGGTAGTCTCGTATACAATATTTCAAGTATTCTGTTGGACTCATCTTTATCTTCATCTCATTAATCAGAGCATAGAAGTTTATCAGTTATATTCTTTAATCTTAATTTTGCAGTCTTAAATTCAATCAATGTCTTCAGCAATTTTTCATAATAGCATTAACACTCTGGCTATGTGCACAGCATCATATCTCTTTCACAAAGTTAACAGAGCAATGTGCAGCTATGATGTTGACATTTTATGGCCATTTATAACCATATTTTACCACCCTAATATCATCTACTTTTTCCACAACTAGTGACCAAATGTTCCATGCACAAAATTTATAGTCCTTAGTATGAAGCTTAGATTGTTTTCTTAAGGTCTAGTACTGATCAAAGCAATTTTTTTTTTTTTTTTTTTTTTTTGATTCGTGACTAATGTTTTTTTTAGAAGTTAGAGTAGTTGAGCTATAAACTCTACTGCACCAGGAATCATAATATTACTTCTTATCTAACTGTTACAATACAAATATCTGCTTCACAAGAGATACTACCAATAACTAAGCTACTTTGGTCATAGCTACAAAAATTGTCAGTTATATGCAGTAAAACCTCTAATATCCGGATTGATGTGGTGCAAGCAATCCAGATAGTGAATAATCCGGATATCAGAAGCTAATGTTTATTACATTACCTAACACTACGTAATCACTAGAGTAAACAGTGAGCAGTGATAAGCAAGCCTAACCTTTGTTTACGTTGCTGTTTCGTAAGGGAATGCGATAACACGGGTGCATTATTAATCACAGAAATTGAAGGCATTTCTTCTGTATTGTATATAATTTTATGATTTACTGAAGGGTCTGTTTTTGTTTACAGTACTGTATTTAGTATTGATTTAGGTAAAATAAATAAATAATTTGTTTTGTTACATTCCTTTTATTAGAACCCTACAACACTACAACATATGTGTAATACAATATAGTTTATGAAGTAACACAATTTGAAATATTATTGAATGAAACTTTCAATGAAAAATACAATAAGAATTAAATGTACTATATATTACTTTTAATGTTTGGTTTGCAAACTTAATGTCTTAATAATTGTACTTATGTACTTCTTAATAATAATAATAATAATGTACTGAAAAGAATAGCACACAAGGACGAGTGGATTGTCGAACAAAACAACAAATATAACACCGCCGTGGGCTGGGCTGACTGAACCAAGTAGCCTAGTTACTAACACGTAGGTTATTATTTATGGAGTGTATAAGGACAGACAGACGAGCTTCTGGAAAAAATGGCTGTGCGGCGGAAGGAAAGGATTTTGTTGAATCAGGCGCTATTACTTGCGTTAAAAATATTGTTTTGCACTTTGACATTAAAGTTATGCTGGTCAAGACACTTGTCTTTTAATTATTGTGCCTCATTTTAATTATTGTGACATCGTAACTAGTGACATGACTGTTAAGCTCTCGGACAAGCTTCAACGTGCGCAGAACTATTGTATAAAATTTATTTTCTATCTACGGTGTTATGATCACGTTACACCATTCTTCAATCAACTGTCTATTCTGAAGCTTAAACAGCTTCGTGATTATCATTTACTATTACTGATTCACAAGATTTTAAAAACGAAAAATCCCAGTTACTAGTCCGAGCGTTTCAGGTTCATGAACGAAATAAGTTCTAGAAATACTCGTCAGGGAGCATCAATATTATCAGTCCCTGTACATACTTTATATAACAAATCTTTCACTGTAACAGCTTGTCGCCTTTGGAATGCGCTCCCTGACAGCATCAAAATAATCGAAGATTACCCTCGTTACGGGGTGGAAGTTAAAGGTCATTTGATGCGGGATCTGTAGTGGCGGTGAGCTGGTGGTTTGCGGGGGCTATGTGGGGTGTGAGTAAGGTATTAATGGGTGAGTGTCTTGAAAGCGTTTTTTTTCTTTCTTTCTTTTGAATTTTACTATTAAATTTGAATAGTTAGTGCCAATTTCTTTTGTATTGATTAGCTTTATTAGATTAGTTAATATTTTAATTTTTGTTTATTTTTATATAAAATAGTCTTATATTGCATTGTGTAGAGTTTAATATGATTTTATGTTATCTATTTCAAGTTGTATTATTTATCTGAGGTTAAGTGGTAGAGAGGATTCTATAGTCCTAACTTCGCCTCCAATAAAGCCATTTTTCATTTCATTTCATTTCAAAGTTTATCTAATTCAAGCTTCATAGTAGCCAGAGGGACCT
>JAQJVL010003915.1:0-52787 GCA_035578905.1 Stictocephala bisonia
CAAATTTTATCCCATCCCCTCAAGTTCAAGTTATCAAGGTTCCTCCGTACATACACATTGACAACATCGAGACTGAACAGCAAAAGCTAGACTAAATAATAGTGGATACACGTCTTCTTTATGTGTCTAGGTTTAATCTGAGTACGTGACTAGTCCTTGCTGAGCAAAATAAGAATGTTCAGAAACTTACTTATTTTCTAACCATTAATCATACAGTCTGAAAAACTAACTAATAAAGAAAATACATGTACGATTATATCAATTACCTTTCTAATATTCATGAAGGCTACTGTGAAAAATTGTAAATATACCTTGAAAAATAAATTCATTACGAATAAACTATAGCAGGTAAACTAAAACCCTCAAAAGGTGAGTTGTAGTGCACATTCCGCTGAATATCTATAGCAACTATACTTCTGGGGTGAGCTTGAAAATATGTATTTTTAGTTTCTCAGCTGTTTTCCCACTGCTGTAAACCCTTGATTAAAAAAATAAAATTTGTTTTATATATTGTAAATACAAAGGGTAATAGATGTTTTATATTTGAAAATAAGATCTCTAAAGGATTTTAAGATGATGATGCACAAACAATAGAAAGGACTGCCAGTTTAGAGTTTTTCACAGGTAGATGCAGAACTGTACAGTTTGGTTTATAGACAACTGTTTGAGATGTACATTTTAAAGTTGAATTAGATGTTGTGCAACATAATTATATTGATTTGTATCAGTTAGTTCATCAGCAAACTTACCTTAAAAGACAATTTCAATAACATCAGAGTAGTAGTCACAAACACAAAATAAACACAATCTCACAAAATTTCAACAACACTGGCATTTTCTTCAGGTGAGTAGAGAGAGAACTAATTCCTGGCCTAGTGCCCTTTAACCTAACCTAAAATTGATTTGTATCAGTTGTTTATTAATATTGCAGGTATTGTGATACTGTAGTACTCTGGGACATATATTTTTTTTCCAATAAATACTTAATAGTCTATAAATTAATATTGTTCATTAATATTTTATAGAAATAATCTACAAGCTTGAACATAATACTATAACTGTAACCCTTAAAACATTTTCATTTTCAAAAAGTGTTAAACTGTTTCCAAATGTTGTAGTTAAATTCCATACAAAATTTTCTTTTTCTTTACAGGGTAACCAATTTGCATGTTGGACTCTCAGTGATCTGCGAGATGGGCTGAAAACGGTATCTGTATATCTGTTTGGAAAAGCTTACAAGGATTTGTGGAAGACAAGCACTCATATTGTTGTTGCAATATTGAATCCAACCACACTTGATAACAGAAAGTAAGTTAGTTAAATGTTAGGTTAGAGGACTAAGGTATTAAATCTAATGGTGGCTTAGTGGCTAAGGCTTCGGATGATGGAGGGCAAGACCCAATGTCCGAATTCCCATTGAGTTATCAGTGAGTACTTCACTCATTGCATAACGTTCACACACAGATCTACAGGCCCATGTAAACTGGTAAGTGAAGTTTTTTTAAAGAAAAAAAAATGTTTGACTGGTACTATGTAGATCAGTTATTAGTGGTGTTTGTATATAATATAATAATATTTATTTCATAAGAGAAATGCATAATATAAAATTTAAAATATTAGTAAGAGTTTATAACCACAATATCCAGTATGCATGGCTAGCTCAACATAATTATTTATACATAGAGTATTAGTTGTAGAGATAGGAAATCAGTAGTGCACTAAACACAACAATATGTTGTGTTTAGTGCACTGCTGATTTCCTCCAAGATTAGACAAATTTTGCTTTCGCTGACCTCCTCTTTCTCTAAACTACATGAAGAACTTTTTGTTGTCTTATAAATGATGTTTGGTGATTTCCTATTTTCATTAGATTGATCCATGTACTTTTGTACCGTAAACTTACCCAACAAAGGAGTGTTTATATGCAGGGTGATTCCAAACTTCGTTTCATAGCTTCAGGATAGTGTTCCTAGGAACATAATAAGCAAAATCTTTCTTGTAAACATAGCTCCAAAAACCCTTATAATAATTAATCTTGCCACCATTTTGTATTTTTTATATCATATACAGATTAACTAAAAATTTACTAATTTTGCAGAGTATATTAAAGTCTATAAAAATTAAAATAAGTTATAAATTCGATAAACAGTTTTAAGATATTTTCAAAGTAAGTAGCTTTAAAATGACTGATTGTAGAACAACCACAAAGTAAGCCTCCAACTTGTTTTCTGGAATTTTAAATTATAAATCCAAAAGTATGTTTTGTACAAAAATTGATTACAAAATAAATGCATGCTTACATTTGTTAATTGTCGTGACATATGTAAAGTAAGACTGGTGGGTTCTTGCACCGTCAACAACATGCCCTTAACAGTCTTCTCTAGTGAATAAATGCATGCTTACATTAAACATTCAATGAAGTGTTGATTGTCGTGATATCTGTAAAGTAACACTGGTGGGTTCCTTGCACCGTCAACAACATGCCCTTAACAGTCTTCTCTAGAGAATAAATGCATGCTTACATTAAACATTCAATGAAGTGTTGATTGTCGTGATATCTGTAAAGTAACACTGGTGGGTTCCTTGCACCATCGACAACATGCCCTTTAGTCTTCTCTAGTGAATAAATGCATGCTTACATTAAACATTCAATGACATGTTGATTGTCGTGATATCTGTAAAGTAACACTGGTGGGTTCCTTGCACCGTCGACAACATGCCCTTAACAGTCTTCTCTAGAGAATAAATGCATGCTTACATTAAACATTCAATGACATGTTGATTGTCGTGATATCTGTAAAGTAACACTGGTGGGTTCCTTGCACCGTCGACAACATGCCCTTAACAGTCTTCTCTAGAGAATAAATGCATGCTTACATTAAACATTCAATGACATGTTGATTGTCGTGATATCTGTAAAGTAACACTGGTGGGTTCCTTGCACCGTCGACAACATGCCCTTAACAGTCTTCTCTAGAGAATAAATGCATGCTTACATTAAACATTCAATGAAGTGTTAATTGTCGTGACATATGTAAAGTAACACTGGTGGGTTCCTTGCACCGTCAACAACATGCCCTTAACAGTCTTCTCTAGAGAATAAATGCATGCTTACATTAAACATTCAATGAAGTGTTGATTGTCGTGATATCTGTAAAGTAACACTGGTGGGTTCCTTGCACCATCGACAACATGGCCTTAACAGTCTTCTCTAGTGAATAAATGCATGCTTACATTTGTTAATTGTCGTGACATATGTAAAGTAAGACTGGTGGGTTCTTGCACCGTCAACAACATGCCCTTAACAGTCTTCTCTAGAGAATAAATGCATGCTTACATTAAACATTCAATGACATGTTGATTGTCGTGATATCTGTAAAGTAACACTGGTGGGTTCCTTGCACCATCGACAACATGGCCTTAACAGTCTTCTCTAGTGAATAAATGCATGCTTACATTTGTTAATTGTCGTGACATATGTAAAGTAAGACTGGTGGGTTCTTGCACCGTCAACAACATGCCCTTAACAGTCTTCTCTAGAGAATAAATGCATGCTTACATTAAACATTCAATGACATGTTGATTGTCGTGATATCTGTAAAGTAAGACTGGTGGGTTCTTGCACCGTCAACAACATGCCCTTAACAGTCTTCTCTAGTGAATAAATGCATGCTTACATTAAACATACAATAACATGTTGATTGTCGTGACATTTGTAAAGTAACACTGGTGGGTTCATGCACCGTCGACAACATGGCCTTAACAGTCTTCTCTAGTGAATAAATGCATGCTTACCTTAAATATTCCATGACATGTTGATTGTCGTGACATCTGTAAAGTAAGACTGGTGGGTTCTTGCACTGTCGACAACATGCCCTTAACAGTCTTCTCTAGTGAATAAATGCATGCTTACATTAAACATTCAATGACATGTTGATTGTCGTGATATCTGTAAAGTAACACTGGTGGGTTCCTTGCACCGTCGACAACATGCCCTTAACAGTCTTCTCTAGAGAATAAATGCATGCTTACATTAAACATTCAATGACATGTTGATTGTCGTGATATCTGTAAAGTAACACTGGTGGGTTCCTTGCACCATCGACAACATGGCCTTAACAGTCTTCTCTAGTGAATAAATGCATGCTTACATTAAACATTCAATGACATGTTGATTGTCGTGATATCTGTAAAGTAATACTGGTGGGTTCCTTGCACCGTCGACAACATGGCCTTAACAGTCTTCTCTAGTGAATAAATGCATGCTTACATTAAACATTCAATGACATGTTGATTGTCGTGATATCTGTAAAGTAACACTGGTGGGTTCCTTGCACCGTCGACAACATGCCCTTAACAGTCTTCTCTAGTGAATAAATGCATGCTTACATTAAACATTCAATGACATGTTGATTGTCGTGATATCTGTAAAGTAACACTGGTGGGTTCCTTGCACCGTCGACAACATGCCCTTTAGTCTTCTCTAGTGAATAAATGCATGCTTACATTAAACATTCAATGACATGTTGATTGTCGTGATATCTGTAAAGTAACACTGGTGGGTTCCTTGCACCGTCGACAACATGCCCTTAACAGTCTTCTCTAGAGAATAAATGCATGCTTACATTAAACATTCAATGACATGTTGATTGTCGTGATATCTGTAAAGTAACACCGGTGGGTTCCTTGCACCATCGACAACATGGCCTTAACAGTCTTCTCTAGTGAATAAATGCATGCTTACATTAAACATTCAATGACATGTTGATTGTCGTGATATCTGTAAAGTAACACTGGTGGGTTCCTTGCACCGTCGACAACATGCCCTTAACAGTCTTCTCTAGAGAATAAATGCATGCTTACATTAAACATTCAATGACATGTTGATTGTCGTGATATCTGTAAAGTAACACTGGTGGGTTCCTTGCACCGTCGACAACATGCCCTTAACAGTCTTCTCTAGAGAATAAATGCATGCTTACATTAAACATTCAATGACATGTTGATTGTCGTGATATCTGTAAAGTAACACTGGTGGGTTCCTTGCACCGTCGACAACATGCCCTTAACAGTCTTCTCTAGAGAATAAATGCATGCTTACATTAAACATTCAATGAAGTGTTAATTGTCGTGACATATGTAAAGTAACACTGGTGGGTTCCTTGCACCGTCAACAACATGCCCTTAACAGTCTTCTCTAGAGAATAAATGCATGCTTACATTAAACATTCAATGAAGTGTTGATTGTCGTGATATCTGTAAAGTAACACTGGTGGGTTCCTTGCACCATCGACAACATGGCCTTAACAGTCTTCTCTAGTGAATAAATGCATGCTTACATTTGTTAATTGTCGTGACATATGTAAAGTAAGACTGGTGGGTTCTTGCACCGTCAACAACATGCCCTTAACAGTCTTCTCTAGAGAATAAATGCATGCTTACATTAAACATTCAATGACATGTTGATTGTCGTGATATCTGTAAAGTAACACTGGTGGGTTCCTTGCACCATCGACAACATGGCCTTAACAGTCTTCTCTAGTGAATAAATGCATGCTTACATTTGTTAATTGTCGTGACATATGTAAAGTAAGACTGGTGGGTTCTTGCACCGTCAACAACATGCCCTTAACAGTCTTCTCTAGAGAATAAATGCATGCTTACATTAAACATTCAATGACATGTTGATTGTCGTGATATCTGTAAAGTAAGACTGGTGGGTTCTTGCACCGTCAACAACATGCCCTTAACAGTCTTCTCTAGTGAATAAATGCATGCTTACATTAAACATACAATAACATGTTGATTGTCGTGACATTTGTAAAGTAACACTGGTGGGTTCATGCACCGTCGACAACATGGCCTTAACAGTCTTCTCTAGTGAATAAATGCATGCTTACCTTAAATATTCCATGACATGTTGATTGTCGTGACATCTGTAAAGTAAGACTGGTGGGTTCTTGCACTGTCGACAACATGCCCTTAACAGTCTTCTCTAGTGAATAAATGCATGCTTACATTAAACATTCAATGACATGTTGATTGTCGTGATATCTGTAAAGTAACACTGGTGGGTTCCTTGCACCGTCGACAACATGCCCTTAACAGTCTTCTCTAGAGAATAAATGCATGCTTACATTAAACATTCAATGACATGTTGATTGTCGTGACATCTGTAAAGTAAGACTGGTGGGTTCTTGCACTGTCGACAACATGCCCTTAACAGTCTTCTCTAGTGAATAAATGCATGCTTACATTAAACATTCAATGACATGTTGATTGTCGTGATATCTGTAAAGTAACACTGGTGGGTTCCTTGCACCGTCGACAACATGGACTTAACAGTCGACAATATGGACTTGGGTGGGTCAATAATGTCGCAGTTGAGCCTTCAACCCTCTACCTGGTGTTGACTGGTTTTCACCTGTCCATCCGTCTTCAAACTACTGTGTGAGTTAAGAATGGTGGTAGTTTACCTCCTCTCTTTTTTCTGCTTGCCCATTAGAGAGTGTGCTTATCAGTAGCTGACGCCCACGTTGTACAGTGCAAAATTTCTTCTCTTGAAGACGTTTCATGTGTTTTTTTTTAATACATGTATTACAGATTTTAAAATTATAGGATAAGTGTGACTGAGAGCCCCATGAGATAGGGTTTTCAACTGATTTTGGTTTATTTAAACAAAGATATTAAAGTAGAACAATGGTTATTTTTATTTAAAAAAGAAACCAACGAATAAAATTAGTGCTCTAGACAATTCTGTTCTCTTTAAACAATTGTCAAGTTTAAAATTGTATACTCACAAAGAGGTGTAATCTTTTTTTGAATTTAACATTGGCCTTACGGAGAGTGAAATCCAATATGGCAGCAGGTATGGCAGACTCAATGGCCAACTACAGATTTGTGACAAGTGTAGGAAGTGTAAGTGATCGGATCTGAATGTTTAAACAGACATTTTATTTAAATTAAACTATGCAGTTGCATATCGCAGAGATAGATTTTGTATACAAAAAGAAACATTTTATATAATACAATGAGTATTTATTGTTATTGAACAGATAGTCTATTTTTACACAGGGAAAATTTATTCATATTATGAGCATACAGTGCAATAAAGAGTTTCATCTCCTTAAACAAATAGGAAAGAATTAAATGTTTTTCAGAATTAATTATAAATTAAATAAATGACATTACAGTACACCTGTGAAAAAAATGTATAAAAGGGTAAACTATAGCAAAAAAAGGTTTATGTAATGACTTAAACTTCCTATTATCTTTAATTTTTAATGCATTTGAAATTACTTGGTAAGTATATTGAGAAGTTGTCCGATTTAGACTTAATAAGATACCACATTGTTGTACATATAATTATCAAAAAGTATAAAATAATAGCAAGAAAAATTTACTGTATCAAATGAAATTATTAGTCTTACATACGTAAACATTGTCATAAAAAATACAAATGTGAACAAATTAATGATAATATATTTCCATGTTGACAGTATTGAAATACGTATACATTGTTAAGTTCACTATATCTATTTCAGGGGATCAGGTGATATTGCAGCCCTTTCTGTCATGAACTCTGAACAAGTTATGATTTGGGGACAGTCTAAAGACCTTGGAATTTGTAGAGCACGGTAAGTGATCATTTGTTGAACCATCTGTCCTAGTCTGAATACAATTTTGACCATTCTTATGACACGTTTTTGAGTGTCATAAGTAGGATATTGAAATTATACGTTTCTGAACTGTGATTAGATAGACAACCTGCAATAAGAGTTTCATTTGAATTTGTTCATCGGTTATGCTTTGTTATGATCCATTTTAAGTTATGAGGTGTCTGAATATCTACATAATATCAGATTTGGTTCAGTGTTGCAAGGAAAACAATGTTATCATGGATTAAGGTATTTGGTACTAAACAAATTAAATAATTAACCCTCTCGTGTTCGTAAACCACGAATCGCCACGTGATGCTCTGAGCCACTCTACGTCAAACGCCATAGATTGCCACGCTCTAACTTATCAACTGTATTCAGTGTGGTGCTGCCGCACATCAGCTGCAAATGGAACTACTACACTTTTGACTGTATCCATATGGTGCTGCTACACATCGACTATTGAGGAACTACAGGTACTATGCTTTTGCGTACTTCAGGAGACATATATATTACTTAATGTAACATTTAGATTGAATTATTGTTTATTATTTTTATGTTAATTTAGCCGTAAAAATGGACAAGTTCAGGTTTTTGCTTTTATTTATTTAGTAGATCTTTTTAGTACTATAACAATATTTTATCATTAAATATTAAAATAATTACAACATACAAAAGAAATCCAGTCCAGCTCGAGCTACCGAGCTGATAAGACGCTATCGTATCGCTACCTTCCTTATCTAACTCGCACACAAGTACTTGCTCGCACACGTTTTTAGCAAGTAATAATTAATCTTTTTTGTAAATTATATGAATATTTTTTAGTGCAATATGTCTCTCTGTGATGTTTGTAAAAAATCCTGTGACAATACCAAAAGTGAAATTATAAAGTGTAGTGGAACATGTGGCGGTTTATTTCACGTTGCGTGTATTAAAGACTTAGTGATAAAAAAAACTCGGTCTAACAGCGATTGCAGGTGTGAAAGCTGCCGAATTTCGTTTTCGTCACAGAGTAGCGGCAGCCCTTCCACTAAGGACTCAACCGAGGATTACCTCGGTTTCCTTTACCGAGGATTCCTTCGGTTTTAAACTCTTGCATAATTTAAAATTATGCAAGAGTTTAAAAGCGAAATTTCCTCGGAGCTGAAACCCTTCAGAGCGGAAGTATCTGAGCTTTCTGCAGCCGTTAAGTTTATCTCTGACAAACTAGACATCTCCAACAGTCTTATGGAAGACATCAAGGCCGAGCTTGCAACAGTGAAGAAGGAAAATATGGAGCTTCGTATCAAGAATGACAGTTTAATTGGTGAAGTTTGTGATCTGAGGGAGAGAGGAAAATATGGAGCTTCGTATCAAGAACGACAGTTTGACTGGTGAAGTTTGTGATCTGAGGGAGAGAACAATACTCACGCAGAAATAACATTGAAATCAGTGGAATACCTGTAACAGCCCAAGAGAACGTCGCTACTATCATCAGGGATGTGGGAGTAGCTCTTGGGGTGGACATTCAAGAGAATCAAGTCGCTGCCACATACTGGATTCCTTCTTTCAAGCAAGATCACACCCCCTCAATCGTGGTCCAGTTCGTAAACAGGTCCATCAGGGACACCATGCTCATGAAATACAGGGAAAAGAAGCAACTAACTGCAAACCAAGTAAATCCATCCTTCCGTTCACAAAAGGTATATATCAACGAACATCTTTCACCTGCTAATAAAGTTTTCTTAGCTAAACTTAAACAAAAAAGTAGGGAAACTGGTTTTGCATATGTTTGGGTACGGGATGGGAAATTTTTTATAAGAAAATCGGCTGGAGAAAAATGCTTAAAAATTAACAGCTATGAAGAGTTTGACAGGATCAAGTAAGACACTATTTGTGAACAGTTTCCTTATTCTCATTGATTAGTTTTGTTTGCTCTTTTTAGTGCTCTTGCTCTTTTTATTAATGACTTGCTAAATATTGAATGGAAAGGAAGTATATCTGCTTTTGCCGACGACGTTGTTTTATTTTACAAGGATAAGAATTTAAGAATATTAGAAAATATTATAACTAGTGACTTACAATTATTAAGAGATTGGTGCAACTTGAATAAAATGCAGGTTAATGATAACAAAACTAAATTAATACACTTTGACTCAGTTGGTGCTGACTTACCGTTTCAGATAAAATTCCATTCCGCTGACTGTAATTCCTTTTTATGTAACTGTGAAATAATCCAAAGCGTAAAGAGCACTACATATTTTGGGCTTATTTTTGATAACAAACTCAAATGGGAAGATCATATATTATCTTTACACAAAAAAATAAAATCATCCATTCGAACATTCTATTTTTTAAGAAATTTCTGTGAAACATCATTGTTAAGATCACTCTATTTTGCATTGATACACTCACGTTTACAATATGGCATTGTCTGTTTTAGGGGTACTTTTAAAACAATAATAGAAAAATTGCGGACTTGTCAAAATTATTTGTTACCTATTATATTAAAAATGCGAAAAATGGAAAGCTCATTTCCTCTATACCAAACATCAAAATACTTCCTTTCCAACATCTTTTTGTCTTTAAAGTTTTAAGTCTGTTTTACAAACGAAGTGGCAATACAGAAAATAATTTCATGTACTACCATATTATAAGAAGCTATTCTGCAGGCAATGTTAGAGCAGTTAAAGTAAATAAATCCAGCTTTAGACATTCTTATAATTACCTTGCACCCAAATATTTTAATCAGTTACCATATAAGGCAAAGCAATAGGTTTAAGAAGTTTTATAAAGCTTTAAAAAACTGGCTGTTGATTCAACGTGATGTGGAATACTTAAATCATGTAATTAGTTAATATATTTGAATAATTTTAATGTTCTAAGTTTTAATGTTTAGATTCAATAATTTTAGATACATATTATATACACACTTATGAAGTTTTGCTAAAAACAAACATTGCAGGGAGCGTCTCATTGTTTTGTTAACTGTGTATACTGGACTTAAAATAACATTATAATATTAAATGTAATTATATTAACTGGCCACACTACTGGTTACGTGGTCAGTCGATTTCCAAATTTGTAAATTTTCTTCTTCATTGTATGCTGCTGGTGGAAATAAATCATTTATTCATATAGTAAAGATGGATAGTCGAGTGTGCATCAATCACGGCGCTATGAAATAATACATCGTGTTTGGCCGTGAGTGCCAAACATTAATATGACTGGGAGATGATTAACTATAAGAGCAATGGATTTTTGGATAAATTCTGAAATAATTTCATGAAATATCAATGTTTTTCAGTATAAAACTATTTTAAAAGCTAATTAACCAACTACTAAATAGTTGCCATTTCAGTTTCAATTTTATTTTCTTATTGAAGGTAAATCAGTTACATAAAGTGCAATTGTTTGCTTTTGTTAATATTCAAATTGGATTACAGGAAGAAGAATGGTGAACCATGTACATCATTTGTAAACAAAAACCAATGTGAGTACTGTGTGTACCATGTTAAACAAGAATACAAGAAGTTCACAGGGCGCTCAGAGCTCCAGGCATCATGGGGTGGTAGTCTCAACCAGTTGCGGAACAAAGTTCTGGGGAAAAACGAGGTATCATTCGTACTCCTTCTCAGGTGTAAAGTACCAACATCTGCTTTTGTGTATGTGAAGAAGTAACTACTCAAGAGTCAGGCTGCACATCATAAAATAAAATTGTATTAGTTTCTTCAACGTATTTAACGTACTTGCTGCGGCTTCCAATATGACCAGTGTCCCCACAGTGAAAAAGTACATAAGATTTTAAATGTACTTTTTTCAGTACTCCGCAAACGGGCCTGGTGTATACACTAAGCCTTTTGCATATTACCCAAATTATTTACTCTGCTTATTTACTCTGCTTTTGTATCACGCTGAATGTGTCCCCTCCCACTGAACTCTCTTCACATTCCAATACTGAATACTCTCCCTTCAAGCTTCATTATTAGCCAAATGAATATAGACCAAATTTCACTGAGAGACACGTGCTTCAGATAGTGTAGGTTTAAGAGCTTTAAATAAGGTAGATTTATAGACTTACAATCAACTTTGACATAGAGTGCAGAAAATACTCTATTGCAAATGAGAGAATGCAGTTTATGTCTTTAGAATAATAACAATACATGCAGTTTCATAACTTATTGCAACTGGTGATGTGTGACTACTTTATATCAGCTAAATCTTGACACTTTAGTTTAAAAGTCATACCATTGTCGTATTAGTTGTTTAGTGTAGGTTTAATATTTTAACAAGTTTGGTTGAGGCTGTTTTACTGTCTAAAGATTTTAAACAAATAAAAAATAACAGTAATAAATTAAAAGAAATCCAATTCCATAATGTTGAATAACACAATGTCAAATATATAAAAATAATTTGCTAATGTCATAAGTTTTAAAAGTTGTATCATTGCAGGTATTCTACGCAGGAAAGAGTTTTACAGCAGTTGTAGCCAAGCCAAATACAAAACAAGTGAAAAAAGACAAGACTCGTTTGAGTCAGCTATTCAACATGTGCGAATCTCGTCTTGGCTTTGAGCCAAATGGAGCGAGTAACAAACCAGTTCAGCGAATACAATCCAATCGTGTAAAACTTCTTAAGGATGCTCAGCGACTCCAGTCTCTTACAGGATCTCCAGCTACACTTACTTCCCTTGCTCTTGAAGGGTAAGCATCAAAATATCTGAATTATTATAGTAGCCTGTTTAACACGAATGTGTCAATTAGTATGAATCATACATACTTGACCAAAGCAGGGCTGCAATTAAATCAGAGCTGCTTGTCAAACATTTCTTGATATTCTCCTTCCTCCCATCTTCTCTCTTCCAACTAGGGGTGTGCGAGTACTCGAAACGTCGAGTATTTGATTACTCGAACTCGGCTTGAAGCTTCCGAAACTACTCGAAGTTCGATCGAGTAGTTGTATTTCACGAAATATCAGATTTACATCTTAATTTAGTTTTAAGAGTAAACAGTTTTATAAGTTATGAATAAAAAATGTGCGCTTCCTTGTGTTTTATTCTACCCTTAATCATACATTAACAGTTTGATACGCGTAATTATGAACTAAACAATACGCCTAAGAATAGGTAATACACGACGATAGTCAAATGAACTAGTCGAGGTAGTGATCGAGTTCGTTCATTATGATTTGAACTAGTTCAATTCAAAGTGAACAACAGAGCTGGGAAGGAAGCAATCCTACATGTTGGTTGTCCAAGTCTACTAGTCACTTGTAACCTAACCTAAAATAGGGTGAATAAAAAAAAACATGCGGGTTAGTGTCTTTATGACCCAAGAAGAGGACGAGAGATCCGGTTCAAGATGCTCAAAAAGACCTGTTACTGATACAAATCCAATGGTCTGTACGCCGTGGAAACTATGCATATTTTTGTTCATATCAGTAATACCGCTCAATCAAAAGGGTACCGAGAATGGGTTATTTTAGATCCCAAGAATGGAACTTCCCATCTTTTCTAGCCGAAAGTTCATCTCGGTTGTGGTATACTATGTGCAAAGAACCATTCAGCTTCTTTTCGGAACTGAAATTATCGTATATTTCTTGCGAGTCGATTGAGGTCTATTTTGTTTTTTAATCTGAGCAGGTAATCGTCCAATGATTTGACATAAGTGATGAAGTGACGTAATGAGAAATATCACTGTAAGATATGAGTGGGTCAAAAAATCTGTATATTGTGATTAGGTGTAAGCCAAGTGGAATTTCCCGCCCACCCTTACACGTACAGTGCTAATGACCCACCTGCCCACCCGTACACGAACAGTGCTAAGGACCCACTCGCCCACCCTTACACGTACAATGCTAATGACCCACCTGCCCACCCTTACACGTACAGTGCTAATGACCCACTCGCCCACCCTTACATGTACAGTACTAATAACCCACCCACCCACACTTACACGCACAGTACTAATAATCACACGTACGGTGATATCGACCCACCCGTCCGCCCATACACGTACAGTGATATCAGCCCACCCGCCCACCCATACACGTACAGTGATATTGACCCACCCTCCCACCCTTACACGAACTTTGGTATTGACCCACCCGCCCGCCCATACAGGTACGGTGGTAGTACCATTGTACGTGTATGGGTGGGCGAGTGGATTAGTACCATTGTACGTATATGGGTGGGCAGGTGGGTTAGTACCATTGTACGTGTATGGGCGGGCGGGACTTGTCAGCTTGCTGAAAATCAGACCATTAATAATATTGATGTGCAAAGAACCGTTCAGCTCCTTTTCGGAACTGAAATTATCGTATATTTCTTGCGAGTCGATTGAGGTCTATTTTGTTTTTTAATCTGAGCAGGTAATCGTCCAATCATTTGACGTAAGAAAATAATGTATCGTATCATATAAAATTTGGTAATGGCGTTCTAGCAGCGTGTAACACAACATTATTGATTTATTTTCCATCAAATAAAAAAAAAATATATATATATACGTGGCGAACGTCTATTAATAATTATTCCGTAAGCACCTTAGATCACCAAAACTTTGTGTAATATTTGCGCATACGATATTTTTTCCTGTCAATTTGTTGAACGGTTTCCTGACTAGGTTAGTCAATAACACAGTTGGAGTGTAAAAGGTGGTAAAGTACGATAGTTTTGATTCGTAAACTCACTGAACACTCCCCTGTTGTAAACGTGAATGAATTGACGTCGATGTAAACTGTAAAACAATCACGAATCAACCCAAGTGAGGGAGAAACATGTTGGAAGACCTTTTCTAAACAAAATACGACGAATTCGGAAAATAATTTTTTTTGAAGCCTTATCAAACGTCTCGTTTTTTATTCATAAGTTTATATTTCAGGCTGCATCTCGTCGCCAATATCGGCTATGCCAAGACCTATTATATTAGCCGATTACGGTTTTCATCGATTACGCCAGGTTTTCATGAATTTCTCGTTATGAAATAATTATTTATCTGTTGTTCAGTGTAGCCTCATGTATCGAAATAGTTTCAAGTTTCACATATTTCATTACCGATCATAATTTAAAAACTATAATCATCCTAAGCGACTTTAAAATTTATATTTAGTAAACCTGCTTAGTTATTATTATCAATCGATTGAACTACAGTCTTTGTCATCCAGATTTTCAAATTTGATTATATAATTCACAGCTTATTTCCGGTTAGTTGTAACCTTACTTGTTATTACTGAATTAAATACCCACAGAATACAGATCCACTCTTCTTGGCGTGTACGCTATCAATTTTTTGTTGAGAGGAGGCAATTCTGAAAGCAAATGACTGCATTGGGCGATGACGCCTGAATTTTAGCATCCGTTTGGTTGGATGCAGCTTTTTCCAACAAGCTTAGCTACGTTTTTGCGGTACACTTTGAACTGAACCACCAGATAAACATATCGGCCGACTGTGAAACAATATATTTGTCTTGCATAGAAAATCTGATCTGTGATATGAGTGAACAGATTAAATCTTTATAATCCACATTGTTTCAATTAATAATATCCTATCTTGGTTTTTCCATCATATTAGTTATGAAAGAAAGGAAAAAGGTAAATCAAAACAATGCCACATAAAAATATCGGAAAGCAGGAAGTAAAAAGTTTTATTTATCAAATGTTACAGTTACAAACAACAAATCAAAATTATTGTGTTCAGTTTAGATGTATATATTTACGAATCTGGCAAAACTTAACATAGGCTTAGGATGGTGTCTGCCTTTTACAGTTGTCTTGGATGAACAGGAAATTCTTCTGTAAATACTTGCTCGAAAATACTCGATACTTGAAAAAATGCCAACTACTCGACTCGACTCGAACTCAAAAATCACTATTTGCACACCCCTACTTCCAACATTATCAATTCTCTTCCAACCATTGGAACTCTTTAAATTACCAGTCCCACCTTAAAATTGTCTTTCTTCCATTTATTTCCTGTGTATTTTCCTGGCAACCTACCTGAACCGTATGAAACCCATAAATACTTGAAAACTGTTTTTTGAATGAATACAAGTGTCAACACAGTACCTTGCTTTGCGAAGTAGAACAGGAAGGTCCAGGGTTGAGTGGCCTCTTCTAGCCTAACCTAACCTGTAGGATGGTGTCTGCCTTTTACAGTTGTCTTGGATGAACAGAAAATCCTTCTGTAAATGCTTGCTCGAAAAATACTCTATACTCGAAAAAAAATGCCAACTACTTGACTCGACTCAAACTAAAAAAATCACTACTCGCACACCCCTAATATGTAGTCTACTCTTAAAACCAGCATCTCTGTAAATTCATATTGAACCAGACAAGTTTTCTCCTAACAGATATTCACATTAAACCAACAAATTGGCTTCAGAATCTACATTTTAATAGGTACCACCCAAACAGCACTAACTGTTCTCTTCTGTACAGCCTAGCCACAAGAGCAAAACATAATTTCTAATTCTGAGAACCTAGAGCAATATAACATATGTCTAGTTTAGTTTTAGTTTAGTTTGAAAGGGGATATACAGTTGGTCCAGCCAACCCTTGCAACGAAGCCTGAGGCTTTTTGTGCCAATCCCGGTGCCTAATCGTCGTAAAGCTGGCAATCCTTGGCCAGGTCAAGGAGCTTCTTCACTAGATTAGTAATTTCCGACTGTCCCAGAGGTGAGCCTTCAAAGTACTCTTCTCCTGGCACCAAGAGCCTCACACTCCAGGACAATGTGTTCTGCCGACTCTTCGTCCTCCCCACAGAGGCGACAGATGAGATCCTCTGTAAAGAGTCCCACTGTTCTTAGATGCCTCCGGAATTTGCCGTGACCGGTGATGAGTCCCACCACCAGCTTGACGTGCAATTTACTCAACCCAAGAAGTGACTTTGTTAACTTCTGGGAAGGATTTCTGACAAGAACCTTGCCGAGTCTTTGCCCTGGGAACCGCCGCCATCTTTCCAGATGTCTGGCGCTGACCCAGTTTTTGATTGCTGTAACATATGTCTAACTAATGCTTTACAACAGTCACAAAAGAATCCATCCAGCATACTCTGTTACCACCCATCACCATGGCCTGCAAAATCTAAATAGTATTCTTAAAAATGGCTTCACAATTCTTACCGCCTCATGCATACTAAAAACCTAGACAAACCTCCTATAGGTACATCTTATGTTTATATACAGCAAATAAGTATATAAACATTTTTGTAGCAAACGTTATTTTGAATTAAACAACGTCATTTGATGTCTTCTAAACGAAATATTGCAACTACAGAAAAACAAATTACTCAACAGTACACGAAAGACAGCATTTTCATACACTTATTTCTTATATCACTTATTTCTGGACCTCCTACAGGTAGTCCAGAAATCTGAAATTGACTTTAGTCCACCCCAAATTATCTGATCGCACCATACCTCTTAGGCCATCATGTCCCAGAGATCTTTTCCATTCCATGACTTTAGTCCACCCCAAATTATCTGATCGCACCATACCTCTTAGGCCATCATGTCCCAGAGATCTTTTCCATTCCAATTCCATAAGAAACATTGTAAAACATGTATAATACCAGCTGCTAAATTTATCAGCTTCTGTGCAATTTCTGCCCATCTCAATATATAGGTGTAACTACTGCAACTTTCCCAAAATGTTTAAATGGACACAGGATGACAGTAAAGTCAATAGCCCTGATCCATTTCAACCCATGTCATAAGTTACAACCAGAATTTTGAGTACTGTTTCACTGTCAAAGTAATCAAATCCACTTCCTGCATACTGAAAAAATTCTCAGTTCAGGAAAATGGAAATTGCCCATCAATGGAGTAGAAGCTTTCTAGAGTTTCTACTCCATTGATCTAATCTCAATTCTACCCATCTAATCTCAATTTAAGATAAACCCAGCTCAGAAAATGAGAGTTTTGATGTGGTTACAGAAAACATATTATATCTGACAATTTTGAAACACAGGTTCAAATGTTTAGGTGCTTAATAAATTTGGTTTAGTAAAGCCCACCTAAGCAGACAAAAAATTGTTATGTTACATTTATCTATATTTATAAAAGAGGATGTTTGTATATATATATATATATATATATATATATATATATATATATATATATATACTTACTTACTTACTTACTTATCCGGTCCCGTTCCAGTCAATCCTGGGTCTGGGTTGTCACCAAGCCTCTCCATCTTCTCCTGTCCCTCCACATCTCCTCTCTCACCACTTCCCCCCACAAACTCCCTCTCTTTTCCACGTCTGTCCTCACTCCATCCAGCCATCTTCTTCATGGTCTTCCTCTGGGCCTCCTTCCCTCCATTTCCCATTCCTCCATCTTCCTCGGCAACCTCTCTACACTCATCCTTTTTACGTGACCATACCACCTCAACCTTGCTTGTTCCACTCTTTCTCTTATACTCTCCTCCACTACATCCTTCCTTATCTCACTATTCCTAATTCTATCTCTTCGAGTTCTTCCCTTTATTGCTCTCAAGAACCTCATTTCCCCTGCCTGTACTCTACTCCACTCCCTTTCTGACATCCGCCATGTCTCTGCCGCATAAGTAATTATAGGCCTATAGTAATTCTTGAACATCATTACCTTGGCCCTCCTTGGTACCTCTTTGTCCCATACTAGGTGTTTCACCGTCCGGAAGAATCCCGCTCCCATTCCTAATCTGGCATTTATTTCCTGTTCCATTCTTCCATCACTTGACACCATCGTTCCAAGGTATTTGAAATCATCTACCTTTTTTAGTATACTTCCATCTACCAATATATCTTCTTCCAAAACTGTGTCCCTTCCTACTACCATTACTTCACTTTTTTCCTTGCTTATCCTCAGCCCTCTCTCCCTCATCTTCCTACTCCACTTGTCCAGTTGTTCTTGTATCTCCTCCCTGTTTTCTCCCCACATCAGAATATCGTCAGCAAACATCATTATCTTCATCTCTTCATTTGTCTCCTCTTTAATTTCTCTCATCATTATCTCCATAACTACATTAAAAAGAATCGGAGACAGAACACTCCCCTGTTTCAGCCCTTTCTTTACCTTGAACCATTCTGTATTACCATCACATGTCCTAACTCTGCACTCGTGCACCCTATACAATTCCTTAACCCATTTCATCATATTTTCTGTCACTCCTATTTTTTCCATACTCTCCCATATACTTTTTCTCTTAACAGAATCGTAGGCTTTCTCGACATCTATAAACACCAGTATTAACTTTTTATTGAACTCCCAGTGCTTTTCAACCATTTGTCTCACTGCAAAAATCAAGTCGATCGTACTTCTTCCCTTCCTAAACCCATGTTGTTCCTCCCCTATCTGGTCCTCTATCACGTCCTTAATCCTGTTAAAAATTATTTTTTCAAATATTTTGGCAACATGGCTTATTAATGTTACTCCTCTATAGTTCTTGCATAGTCTTCTACTTCCCTTCTTGTGTATTGTTATTATTTCACCTTTCCCCCAGTCGTCAGGCACTCTTCCTTCCCTCCATACGCATGTGAAGACTCTCTTCAACCAATGTACTCCCACTGCTACATTGGGGATATATATATATATATATATATATATATATATATATATATATATATATATATATATATATATATATATGTTTGAAGTTTATGCGCTGCCAAACCATCCAACCGATCGCCATGAAACTTTAGGATGTTGTCCTGTATACTCCCGAGATGGTTTCTGTGAAGTTTGATGCAGATCCGTCCACAGGGTCCTGCCCCAGGGGCTCCTAAAGATCCCATGTTATTCAAATGGAGAATCTGAATTGTTTACAAAAAACATATGACTGTGTGATTTAATGTAGTTTCACATGCCTAAATCAGATTGAAGTTCTCACAACAACAGTACTGTATATGTTTTGATTTATTGTAGTTCTACATTTCACCTTGAGAGTGTAGCATGGTTTTTTTCTATAATTCTTTTTATTGCTTTATTTTGGTATTTTAATGAAAAATGAAAGGCGAGACAACGTCCGCCGGGTTCAGCTAGTTTATTATAAAACAGAAGCAGGAGTGACTAAACTCGCATTCCTCGCTGCTGAGTTGTGACGCATTTCGTCAGCACTAACATCATCAGGCATCTACTATGCAGCTTTGTCATTAACATTAATATAAAACAGTCACTACCCACAACACGAATAAAACATGTAAAACGGATCCGGTATCTGCTATCTTGGAAGCCACATCTTACGTTCATGCACGCAATGCATACCATCAATTTTCGGCTACGACTCCACTGTGATGATGGTATGCATGCTTGTGTGAACATGAGATGTGGTCACCGGGATGGCAGTACTGGAGCGTTTTGTATGTTTTATTTATGTTGTGTGTAAAGACTGGTTTATGTTAATGTTCATGACAAAGCTGCATAGTGGATGCCTGATGAAGTCTGTGTGATGACGAAATGCATCACAGCTCAGCAGCAATAAGGAATGCGAGAAGGTACGATTAATATTATTAATAGTCAACGTTCCAGTAGTAGGAAATGAACTCCAACCTAAACATTTGAGCTGAGAAGTTCTTAAACAGTTGATATTTTTCTTTATTAGATGGTGTTATAGTTTGGTGTATTTAAACTTGGTTACTTTTCACTTTTAGTCCAATGTATCAGCCCATATGTTGAGGTATTTGTTATATACAAGGTCACAGAAGTGAGCTGCCATAATTTTACCTAATAAATGTACTTATAACTCCTTTTAAAGCTGAAAACATTTCACTATGAATGCTAATGTTGATAAATTTGCACATTTTTCTTTGATGGCATAAACCAGTCAATAAAATAATATCAGGTAAACGAGCCATGCTCGGAAAATGAGAGTTTTGCTGAGGTTACAGAAAACACATTATGCCCGTCAATTTTGGAATGCAGGTTCATATGTTTAGGTGCTTAAAATAAATTTGGTTTAGTAAACATGTAGTTTGTTGTTTTCTTGGTAATATCAAGTGATTGATTACAACATATGTCTTATATAATTTGTCTGTTCACTAACTGTTTGTAAACAATTTTGATTCCAAACAACACAACAACACAATCCTAATGTTAAAATTTCAAAGTTCAAATGAGTTAAATTCAGTAATTAAGTATTTTCTTGAGTTAAATGTTTTGCATCAAAAAATTTCTGAGGTCTAATATTCTTCTACTGGATTTTGAGATCCTTGACAGGATATTAGCTCCTTTTAATTTATTAGGTAGGATTGAATTTCAGTATGATTTGTATGGGTTTGTGGCTTAGGGTATCTCTGCTAAATAGGAATAACTGAACTATTAAAACTATGTTGATTAGACTAAATTTACTTTCAAGCGCAAATATTTGCTTTTGTTTGTTGTTAAGACTGCAAGTGATTAATGTGGTTTTCTTTCAAATAGTGTTTTCACTTGTTACAGACCTGATGATCACAACAGCTTAAAAAACAATTTGGCTGAGACAAAAATGACCAAGAGAATAAGTAAGGTTCCAAGTGGAAAATTTGAAGATACAAAAACAACAAGCCCATCTCTAAAACCAAAATCACCTGCAGTCAAGACAAGCTTAAAATTACAGATTGAAAAGGCTGCTACACAATCACCTAAAACATTAAAACCCTGTCAAAAAGTGGTAGCAAAGAAAGGTAAAGATAAAACACTCAATGAAAAAGCCTCACCTATGAACAATTCTAAAAAGCAACCAACGAAAAATAGATTTGAAAACTTAACCAAACTAAAAAGTAAAACAAGTGCTTCTGAGAGGTCATGCGATAAAAAGATAGCTAGTTCATCAAAACGGACTTCCAACACCAAATTGGTGGATATGCTTGATGTATCATTTGAGTTTGATGAAAGTGAGGACAACATGTTGAGTTGTGCATTGGATGAAGTAGAAAGCAATTTGAAAGAGAAATGTTCAGAAACAGACAATGTGATTGAACAGGACAAGAACAGCTCTGTTCTAGAAAGAAATACAAAGAATATTAATAAAAGTAATTTAGGTAACAGCAGTTCCAATAATAAATTTGTTCCTGAACCTTTACAGGAAAGAAAATCCCCCACCAAGCATGAAACCACTCTGAATACAAGTTTTAAAAGGGGGCTGCCAGAGGTGCCAGTTCCTGCAGTTAGGCAGGTGTTTGAAAGTGCAAAGTGTGAAAATACAAATGGCCAGGATTTGGCTCTTAATAAGTCACCAAAGATAGCTCAGTTCGGAAGCTTAAGTTTGTGTGTCCCTATCCGTAAAAGTAGAGCAAAGGTAAGTCTGCTTTGTTGTTTAATGTTATTTTATACTTTTCATTACAAGTACAGTTTACACTTATCACCTGAGCATGCCTACACATTTTTGTAAAAATGTAGTTACTTTTTGCTCCATTTCACCTTTCTCTTATTCAGCCTAAAAAACTGAAGGTGTTAAAAGTTTACTACTGAAAACTGTAGTCAATAATTGTCTGAAGAGATCTGAGAAGATTGAAACAGCTAGCAACGCCATTGTGACGTTGTGCAGCGCACAACAATGCCGGCTAACGTTATGGTGTTCTGTCATTTGCACTCTAAGTGCCACTAAATAGGTAGGTGGTAGCAGATTCCATGTAGTGATCTGTATGGTTACTTAGTTGATTAACTGGTGAATTGTTTGAAGATAGTTTTGTTCAATTAATTGTCATGCCATTCAATGCGCACATGTAGCTAATATAAGACATATCTTGTATTGGCACAAAAATATGTTCACATTTTATAGTAGAGTACAATATAATACTATAGTAATTTGAAAACAAAACTCAGAATTAAAAATACAACCTATAAAAAATGTGCTATATTAAAATTTATATGAAATAAGATTGTAATCAATAAAAAATTCAAGTAGTGTGCATCCAAAACAAAGTCTGAGGATACTATATTATTACGTTTTCTTATATTACGTGTGACACCTGACACCTTGATGAGGGTAGTTACACACCAGCTGGAGAAATAACTCACAAAAACTGATGGTTCACCACACTGACTGAGTTCGCGGACTTTACCGGAGTGTTTCCGTATACTGAATTTAATAAATTATTCACAATATTACCTAAAACGTAGTGCTGGTTGGCCTAATAGATGGATCGGTTGGGAGCTTTTTTATTGAAAACAGCAACACAATTATAGGTAATATGAGTGTTTTATTAATAAAAATTGTTAAGTTTTAGTGAATTTAGAACCTTGACACAAGTTAATTTACAAGTTTACAGTTAGTATGAAATCTTTTAAAATAAACAATATAAAATTAATATAATTTGTAGTTAGTTAACAACGTGGTTATTCTAAGATACAACAATTTAAATTCCAACAAATCTAATTTCAATTATTAATTAACGGCGCTTGCCATTGTCTGTGCTGTCTCTAAATGAATTTAGAATTGAGTTACGGTTACAAATTAAACATGATTACTGAAAACTAATACGCGAATTTACATAAATTGAACAGACATGGCAAACCCGGGAATCAAGGGGAAACCGCGCTACTTACTACATGTACTCGCGATCACGGTTGCAGACAGACAGATCGAGAGGGCTGGCTTCATCCCCAAGCCAGTATTAGAAATATTGTCAACCAATCACGCGAAAGAACGTTTGATCGTATGACTTTCTAGGCCGTAGGGTGCTGCACTCCAGCCCTGAACGATTCACCAAGCAACTAACATTGGTATGTTAGAGTTGCTGGAACATTGCAATATCTCTCAGTTTTCGAGTCGTGGGCTGCATTTAGAAATCACGTGACATCACGCCACCACATTCCATACTGGCCTGCTACAGATAAATCAATACTTTTGCCTTTCCCACTGAACCCAGTATTCACTCATATTAATTTAAAATGGTGTAACAAAAACTAAAGGGAGGCAAAATTTAATTATTATTATTAAATTTGAAGTTACATTAAAACACAAAAACAAATAGAGGGTGTAATTTATTTTATTTAGACGGCCCACAAAGGTGGTATTTTCATTTATTTATTCAATAAATTAACGGGCCGTCACATACGCAACAAGAAACTAACATATGATTTCAATCTTGCGATTTATGCAATTAACTAACCCATTTCATTTACAAATACGATTAATTTCTGTAAGATAGGTTGGACTCAACTATGTGGAGTCTACTTGAGAAAAAAATGATTATGTTTGGTTAGTAAAGCTTCTGTAAATATATCCTACAACATTTGAAAATAATGTGAATGCGCATTTGTAGTTCAAATATAAACCATTTGAAATAATGTACAATGAGAACTGTAATATATTTGTTAAGATTCTGTTTGGATTGTTTACATGCAAGATTACGACTTTTTTATAGTGATAGGGCAGTATGTTTTACCTAGAGAAGCATTATGTGACTGTTACTTTGTTTGTTTGGTTCAGGAGAATGCCTTAAAATATGTCAAATTAAATGGGCCTATCAATAAAGAAGATCCAGTAAAACCCAAATACAAAGAAACTTCAAGCTTAGGCAAAAAGCGAAAGAAGAGCGAAAGTGAAGAAAATGCCAAAGGTATCAATAATTATTTTTCTAAAAGTCAAGTAAGTTCAGAGGATAGTATTGGTTTTAATTCGTTATCTCTATAGTTTTTGTCAGACTCTTATGCACATGGTCCAGGTTGGGTGGGGAAGGTCTTACTTTCTTCTGTTGTCAAAATATTGTCACTGTTTAATACACTAGCATCTTTTTTTCTTCTTCTTGTGTTTTAACTCTGAAGTTAGTTGGCAGTAGCTATCCATTCATTTCCCTTCACCGCCTTCCATTTTAGTTGGTGTTATATCTCACACCCCATATCTATGATAATCTGAGTGATGTATAGTTCAGTCGGGGTCTCCCTTTTGTGATTTTTACCTCAATTATTCCAATTAGTATTCTTTTCAATAGCCCGTACTTGAATACCGCAGTACTTGTTCAACAAACTTAGCTTTTTGCTCTTTAATGTTTCTCATTGTCTGTTTCCGTTCTTGAGCTTCCTCAAAAACTACTTCATCCATTCTGTTCAGCTCAGTCTTCTTAACATTCCTCTATAACACCAAATATGAAATGCCTGCAGCCTTATCAATCTCCTATAGTCCAAGATTCACTTCCATACAATACTACACTCCAAACATATGTTTTCAGTAATTGTTTCCTTGCTTATAAATCAGTATTACATGATGTCAACAAAGTCCCCTTTATATTCAAAGCCACTAGTATCAACTCACCCAAATTCCCATGGCCGTTATGAAACCTCCTCTAAATTCTTAGAAATAGCTCAGTCCAGTACTAATGCTGTAAATTAAACTGTTGATCACAAATAAATAAAGTAATGAATCGATTTTCTTACCAAATAAAGACCAATATCACAAATTTGAATCATATTTCTACGATGCCCTGTTGACTAGATAGTTGGCTTTGGCAAGTAGAAAGTAGGTTTCCACTTATATAAAGCAGAAAAACTCTTGTCTGATAAGCGGCCAAAGCCAACTGAGCAAATTGTATAAGAAAATATAATATATAATTATTTTAATTGATTGACTAGTGTATACTAAGGCTTATACAATTAAATCTAAGTTCTGACATCCTAAATGGAAACATTCATCCATCGTAGTTGTTTTTGCCATTATCGTCTTCCTCAACATACTTTATAAAAGGTTCTACAGTAGGCATTGATCCATGTTTATTTTCTTCCTTTTCTTGCCAGTTCACAACACTTCCTCCGCCTTAGGATATTTCTTTCTATTTTAGACCAAATCAATTCTTTGGGGTTGTAAATACAGTAGTGCGAAAAAAGACTCATTCATAACATTCTAGTATGAGACGCCGACACAACTTTTTGCATATTTTAAGGAGAATATGAATGATAACAGGAATGTAGGATGAGTGTGGATAGCCTATGTAGTCTGGTAACTAACTGAGTTCGACTGTTCTCAAAAAGGGCAATTTATTAATAGCCTAATAGCCAGTGCAACTAAGGGACCTACAAATTTATGTGGAATCTGAACCACGTATAGTGTTAGTCTGATTTTCAGCTAATTGTCAATTGTCGATGCTCAGTTTTCTCCTCTACACAACATCCGGATACTGACTACTACCCAACATGGACACCCCAGACTTCTCTAGTATTGTCTACTCTGATAGCAACCACTGAGCGGGCTCTCCATAACACTTTGTCCTTAAGTAGCTGCTGGGTTACAGCACTGAGCCACCAGTGTCGACACAATTCTATGCCCATTGTCATGATGAGCTAATCTTGAATGAAGTGAGTTAGCATGTTTGTTAAACTATATCCAGCTTTCTAATTGGAATTCCTAAATTTCCCTCCTTGCAAGAAAATATGTCCCTCTTTGACAAAATGTTTCCCTTCATTTTTTCGTGGCTTGAAAAGACTGCATTTAATTAGAAATGCTCTCATTTACCACTAGAAATGCTTTCAGTGGTATGGTAACCACCATTTGGGTAACACTGTGTTATAGAAATTGTATTGTGGGCACTTTGCACATGTATATAATTTAATAACACTCTTGATTTACAGATGACAACTCAACATTGAGCAAGAGGTTCTTAGATCTCATGAACACCACTTCCAAACATTTAGACCTTATTTCAAATGCTGAAAATGAAGCTCTGGATGAGTACTATGACAAAATGGAGAAGAAAGAAAAGATGGAAGAAAAAATGTTAAATACCTACAAAATTGATTGCAAAGCATTTAAGTGTTTAAAGGTAAGTATTAGTTTGTGGTAGAGGTCAAAATAGTCTAGAACAGGGGTTCCCAACCTTTTAATACTAGAGTACCCTCTTAGGCTTTTTCCTTGAATAGGTATACTACCTACCAGTTGTATCTATTAGCGAGCGGAAGCTCAAACTCCCAAACAGTGATATATAAAAAAAAAAAAAAAAAAATTGTGTACCATTTAAATGTTAGCCACATAATAAAGAATATTCTAGCTGATAGTGTTACCAGTTAAAAAATTACATTTTCGTCCTTACAAGCAAATATTTTACACTTTGAGAAAATATTTTCGTTAATTTTTTTCATGGTTTGAAAAATCTGCATTCAATCGGAAATACTCTTACGTACCACTGTTTGGGAAACACTAGTCTGGAAGGCTTAACTCAAACTAAAAAAAAATTGTTTCTTAATTTTTTAGTTTATTCAGGCGTACATTTAAATATTTCAATTGAATATAGTTGAAACAAATATAATCTAAGGTTGAATTATAAATTTAGAAACCGGTCTTGTTAGGGTTCCTTTTGTTATTATTTTTTTTTTTTTATTAAGTAACTCTGATTGTATAATTTGTTCTAAGAAACATGAACTAGATTTCAGGTTGAAAGAGCAGCGTTATTATAAAAAAAATCAGTAAAATATCTCTTACTTTAATTGTGAAAATTTCAATATTCAATGTTCTATAATTCATAAGGGTTGCATTTGAATGAAAAGTTGTAAATCCCATTTTCTTCCTAAAATGAGTTAATTAACCCATTTTATATGTTTAAAAAAAATATTGTTATAGTAGTATGTATGGTCCCCCCTATCAAGGTGCCCCAACTACCACGCGGGCAAGGAAAGTGTATATTTCAAGGAACTACAGTCTCCATTGATATAATATAACCAATTTCAACTTTCAAGTGAATATATAGTAGTAGCTTTATATTTAGTCATTGCTGGTTTACCTGTTTTACTGTAGTAATAAGCAAAAAACAATTGCTTATTTCCTTTCAACCATATCCATACCTTATTTCCAATTTCAAACATTTCTTTGGATTTTTTTTAGTGTAAATACAAATGGTTTTCACCCTCCGAACTATGCAAGGCTGAGAAGCATCCGATCAAGATGATAAGTGCAGTAAAGAGGTTTTTCCAGTGCCAACATTGCAAGAATCGCACAGTGTCATTAGAGATTATCCCACTTCACAACTGTTCTAACTGTGGCAGTGCTAACTGGCTTCGGGCAGCAATGATGAGGGTAAGTGTGACAGACCTATTGCTCCTTATTGCATCCATCTACAAAAGTCTTCTAAGATAAATAAAGAAAATGTTCTTGAATAAAAACATGTTTATATTCTGTTACTATCTTGTATTAATATTATCCATTATAAGATGCCGATCGTAGAGATATGGGCGAGTATGAGGCACAAATGAGCGTAATGAGTGTACAACGAATGAAGTCATTATTAACTAAGGTTTACTGTTCCTTAGAAAGAGCCGTTTATTCAATGCGAGAGCAACTGAGGGACGTACATCTTTACGTTGAATCTGAACCCAGAAAAGTATACCCAGTTCTCTTCCACACAATGTCCAAACATTGATTTACAGTTAACACATACACCCCAGACTTCTCGAGTAGTGTGCACGTTGATGGCAAATATTGAGCGGACATCATGTGATTTATAGGACCGAGCACAGAACCTATCGCCTACAATCTCTAGAACACTTTGTCCTCAAGTAGCTGGGTTACAGAACTGTGCCAATAATGCCAACTAACTCTTTCCAACCAGGTCTTTACCCTTATTGATAAAGCTCTTTTACCTTTGTTAAGAAAATACTTGCCAATAAAAGCTAGTTTAAAAAAATCATATTATTTATTTGTTAGTATAATGTTGCCCTAATTTTAAATACATCTTGGAAAACTAAATAAATCTAATGATTGTATATAATGATTTACTTTTCTCCTGTTTTAAGCTTCTGAGCATTTTTTTTTTAAATATTTAATTCAGAAATGCATGTTTAAATTGGTAATTTTAATAATTGCTGACTTAAAAATGTATGTTAACTAATACACTAATTATTACCAGTGCTGTTTATTTAAAATTTTTTTCAGTGACAATATTCAATTTTGTTTTTTCATTGTTATCACAAAACACGATGAGTAGTTCATTTGATATATTTTTAATCCTTTAGAGCCGTTTGAAGTGTATATTACGTCATGTCCTGTTAATGCAAAAATACAGGGACACCTTCGGTGTTGGGTTGGATGAGTGGTTTAAGGCGTTTTACGGGTACAAATTTAAGGATTGTCAGTTCAAATCCAGCTGTGGCTGGTACTTTTTACCGTGCAACTAAGTAGAGGCACTGGTCTGTGGCTTATTGGTATAGGGCTCACCTTAAATGATTTGTGGCATTGGGGGTGGAAGTTGATGGGATCAGGGTTTCTATTATAGTTGCACGGATGCACGGAAAACACCGGTTTTGCTATTTTTACTTATGATAACAGGAGTAAGACACATTTTTCTTGTTTTTTATCTGGCTGCTTTTTTTACTTATTTAGATTTTACATAAGGGAATAGGACATTTAAGGGCATACAAATAATGTAACACACATACATACACATATAGCTTGACATGTTCAAAAATAAACATAAACTGTTAAAATTATAAGACATAAATGAGGACAAATAAAAATAACTCAGGCTATGAAGTGTTAATGATCTTTTTGTAAAAACTTTCTTGGTCATTTTTAATATTAATTGTTTAAAAAAATCTTGATATTAATTTTGTAGTAATAGCAATAAGACTAAAGTAATAATCCTAAATTGACAAAAGATAAATCAATTATTATTATTTAGTTAAACAATAATAATTTTAGTTACCAAGCTTGCGTCTTAATTTTGATTGGCACTAAGTGGGGTTGGATTTATCAGATATTCTGACGATTTCTGGCCAGCACTAATCTATTGTCCATTAGTGCTCAGACCACTCCAGCCCAACCATTTAAAATATTAAATTGTAATAGTCAAGTATTGATCTGTTCAGATTATTATTAGTCTGAAAATGTAAATGTTCTCTCATGATTTTCTAATATGTGAAAGATAACAGTAACACATTTGGGAACGTTTTTTATCCTTTCTTTTTTCTTCAGTGTACCTATCTTTCATAGTTTACTTCTTAGCCTTCTGGTGGAATATTATTTTATTTGATTTGAAAAAGTGAATAAAATGTAAATTAATTCTACCATATTTATCTTTTCCAGGAAAGAAAAGCCACAACTACACATTTATCAATCAGGGGAGGAGAGCAAAAATTTACCAACTCGGTGATGACAGATACCAATCTCGATCTTCTTGTTCCGGACGACACATGAGATGACAGTTGTGACAAAGATCTGAAAATCTATCAAATTTGATTAAGAAAAACCATTAATCAGTATTGCTGATCAATAAAAACTGCAGATTGTAAAAGAAAAAAAATTATCCTTGGCAATCATAAGTTACAGCACCAATATGCTGAGAAATATGCTTATTTTTGAAGATTGATTGTAAACTTGGCATCTTTGCTGTTTTAAAATGGCAACTAACTGCTCTAAAAGGAATAGACATCCTTTAAAATGTTTTTTTGCAGACTACAAAATAACTACCATAGTTTTAGCATTATGAAGAAGCCGACTTATGGAGATTTAGTACTCTCTAGAAGAAATTGTATAAATTTTAATTAGGAAAACTATATAATATTTTTATACAAACATAACTTAACTTATTTGTTTTTTTTTTTTTGGAAATTGTATATTTTACTCTACAAAATAATTACTTTCATATGTATAAACGATGTGACCAATTACCATATACATACTCTGTCATCGATATACTGAAAGTAATTAATGGAAACCACCATCTTATTCCTAAAAATAATTGCTTAAAATTTGTGCAAGTCTTTAAAATTTTCCGTAAGAATAGTACTCACACTTTGTGACCTGCTTTTTTCTCAGAATTGAGCTGTTAAACTGTTATAACATTGTTGTAATTTACAAATTTTCCACATCCAGACTACTAATGCTTTTAAACTGGTTAGGAAAGTTGTTTGTTAACTAACTTTTTTCTTAGTATAATTTAAAATTTTTTTGTTTGTTTTGTTTTGTAACATCAATCGCCAGTTCACATGAGCCTACAGGCCTGTGTGTGAACTTTATTTAACAAGTGAAGTACCGACCGTTGGCTCAGTGGGAATTCGAAATTTGGACCTTGCCCTCCGCAGTCCAAAGCCTTAGACACTGAGCCACCATGCCGATCATTTTTACTAAAGAGGATTTTATATTAGGTGACACCATGAAAAAATGGAGTATTTTTATACAAAAGAAATAATTTATTTCCCATAAACCATATAAATTACATTACAAGTTCAGAGTTTTAAAATTGGTTTCTTGTGAATGTTTTTTGTTCCTCTTTTTTGTCTATTTTCAATATTAAATGTACATGCACACTCTTAAAATCTTGCGTTACATGTAAAACATCTATTCAAAGACAATCAATTATAATTAATAGTGGTTGGGAAATTATGGTCTCGCAGATAAAGCATTACCTATTTTGAGGTTTCCTCGACATTTAGAAAAATGTTTACTACCAGCACAGGTTACAAATACAATTTTGAAATGCTGAAATCACTACACTAAAAGTATTCGAAGGGAAATTATCTTGTTTGATTAAAGTAACTTTTTTTTGTTTTAAGAGAGGCAAGATTTTGTCTAAATATTTATTGATATGGAATCCTACAAGATTATGCATAATTTTGTTTGTTTTTAACACTTGCTAGCCTAACAGTTAGGACTACTGACTTCAATGCAGGGAGTCAGGGGTTCAAATACCAGGAGAAGTATCAAGTAAATTTAGCTTAGTTTGTTTGGACCGTTGTTCCAAATTAGTGTTGGAATGCCAGTAAAAATTGCCACTGACGTTAAATAAAAGAAGCCTTTAATGTAAATTCAGTTAAATTAATACTAGGTTCAGATTCAATATTTCTGGGATTTACCATAGAAAAGTGCATACATGGTTTTATTGTAAGAATTTCTTGAGATTTGTTAATATATAAGCATATGAATTTATTGAAAATTGTTCTACATTTTATTGTATTGTGTTATAACAAATAAAGGAATCCGACTCTTTACTCATATCATTGATTAGTAGATTAAAAAATTTTTGATGTGATGGTTATTTAAACATATTGTTTAACCTTATTTAATAAATTGTACTTCCTGAACTTTAAGCAACCTGTTTTGTATTTTATAACTAACTGATGTTATTTATATATTTTATATTGTATAAGATTGTATATCTTTTTTATTATTAAATTCGAATTAAATTATATTTTGCAAAGAAGTAGTAAAATTTTAATTCACTCTCACATCTTTTTGTAAGTAAAAGCATTTTGATATATAAATGAAACAGGCCAATTTATTTGTTAAGTTTTAATGAATGTCTAAAAAAATTATTCATTGTTGAGACTGTTTCACTGCATATCACGTTCATAATACATATCATTTTTCTTTAGTCGTAAGTGCGTAAGTGTCTCAAACTGTGTGACTACATGCATATTCCATTACTCTGTCTAGATCAATATTGGAGGGTATGTTACAGCAGTGAGAAATACATGAATGAGACCTCAGCGAATAATATTTGTTGATTAATACATTTTTTTAAAGGAACAATTTAGGTCTGAAAGTGAATCATTCCAACAAAAGTAAATCGCCCAACATACGTTAAATTTTTAAGACAATTTAAGATCAACAGAATGTGGGTAAGTCACTGTTTTGATAATATTTTTAGCGGTCTTTTTCATTGCTAAACTTATGATTTTCTGTCAACCTTCTTTATAGGGACAATACTTTAAAAATTCTAATAATTAATTGTATTTGATTTTTTATTTAATTTTTGTTAGCAATACAACATATATATAGTGTGTGAACTGTCATACGACCATAGATGTTATAACAACAAATTGTAAACTGCAGACAACTCTGTTTTGTATTAAGTAATCAGAGAAAAAAATAGCTGGTTTTATTTTTGAGTTGTGTCAACTGTTCAGTTTTTAATTGTAAATAAACATATTCTGAGTAACAATTTGAGGCAATTTATGAAATTGCAAACTTTAAATTACAAAATTGTTAATGTCTAGATTTTATAAATATGTGTCAGATAAAATAATTACAAATAAATAATATCTTTAGGTGTGAAATATACGTTAATGCTTAACGCAAACAATACGTATATTATTTGTCAAGCATGTCATATGAAAGGCAAGGCTCAACTTGCCAGTTCATCGCTCCACCCTATCAGAGAGAAAACCATCTTATGCAGGCTGCAAGTTTCGAAACCATCTACCTACATCCATGAAAGAACTCACTGGGAATAAACTGTGGAAAATAAAATAAAATGTGGAGCTAAAGATATGGCGAACTAGAAGACCTTTCTACACTCTGAATGAATTCCTTGATAACAACAGAGAAGACCAAACCTAATATTTTATGTAATTTGACGTTATTGTAATTCTTGATGAAAATCAAAGTAACTTCAAGTAATAAAGATAATTTGAATTTGAAATACATTTAATCAATGACAATATATTTGTGAAAGAAAAAAAGCACATACCTATGGTTCAATATTCTGCCAGATTGTTAACATTGTCATATTTAGTATCCATCAAGTAAAATTCTACTTTTGGATTTGTGTATTAGAATTTTATATTAAATAATAATAAATTCAGCCAAATTGTTAAACTTCTCAAATTTATTATCATCATCATCATCATCATCATCATCAGCAGCAGGTTCCAGTCTTCTCCCGGGTCTGCTTGGTACACAGTCCTCTCCACCATAGTTTATCTTCCCACTTCCTTTCTTCCAATATGTTTTCCCATACCTCCCCTCTTCTTACTACACTCTCCTTTAACCCATCTCTCCATCTATCCCTTGGTCTACCCCTTGGACGTTTACCCTGTATCCTCCACTCCATCCACTTTTTTGGTATCCTCTCATCCTCCATCCTTTTCACATGTCCGAACCATCTAATTCTTTCCCTTTCTATTTTATCTTGCAGAGGTTCTTCATTTAATCTGTCTCTTATAATTTCATTTCGTATTCTATCCCACTTCGTTACTCCTAATCTACCTCTCAGGAAACGCATCTCACATGCCTGTATCTTGCCCTTTTCTCTATTCTTCATTACCCATGTCTGCTCCATATGTTAATATTGGTATGTAGTATGTCCTATATATAATTTCTTTACTTCTTTGTGGCAATCCTTTGTCTCTTATTAATCCCCTAACTAATTTGTAGAAATTTCCAGCCTGTCTAACTCGTTCATTTATGTCTCTTTCATTTTTACCATTTTCTTCCAGGACACTACCCAAATATTTGAAGAACTGTACTCTCTTCATTTCCTCTCTTCCCAGCATTAATTTTTCTAATATACACTCTTTGTTCCTTGTTGTTACCATATATTCACTTTTCGACACATTGAATTTCATCCCATATTTCTTTACTTCTTCTACCCACACATCCAACTGTCTTTGTACCTCTTTTATTTTACTTCCCCAAACCATTAAGTCATCCGCAAATGCCATAACCTTCATATTTTCTTCTCCAATTCTTTTTGCCACTCCACTCATTACTTCATCTAATACTGTTATGAAGAGAAGAGGTGACAGAGCGCTACCCTGTCTTAATCCGTTTTCTTGATTGAACCACCCTGTCTTTTCACCCCCTATCTTTACACAACTTTGGCTTTCTCCACAAATCTCTCTTACTCTTTCAATTATACTGTCTTTAACTCCCTTCCTTTTAAGTGCTTCCCATACCTTATCTCTTCTCACAGTATCATACGCTTTTTCCATATCTAGGAACCCCATTACTAGATCTCTTCCATACTCATAATTCTTCTCCTGCATCTGTTTAGCAGCAAAAATGAGGTCTATTGTTGATCTTCCCGGTCTAAATCCACTTTGCTCCTCTCTCAGTTTTCTTTCTACTTCGTTCCTCACCTTTTTTTTAGGGATGGACGAGAGGAGATTTTTAGGTTCGGGAGGGAAACGAGAGGGAAATTAATTTCCTCCCAAATTTCGGGAGGGAAACGGGAGGTAAATTAATTTCCTACCAAATTTCGAGAAATTTTCGGAGAGAATTTTTCCCAGCTTATCAATTTTCAAACTTAGTAGATAAAACAAATAAGCCGAATAATTTTATAGTAATAATAATTTATTGGTACGTGATCTAGTAGGAAATTCAACCATTAATGTTAAGGCACATTTATGTACTCCTTATTTCATTAAATATTTTTTATTTTTGGCCTGCTATCCACAAAACAGAAAACAAATCAAACAGGTTTAGACTAAACAATAACAGATTACACACTTAATAAACAAAGCCATCTTATCTGATATAACTGAATTAAAATTGTAACAAGCGAAATAAAAGAATGGTAGTTACATATTACATGCCAATTTTAATTTAAATCATCATAAAAACGACATGGATGAATTCTTCAATTAATTAATTGAACTACATTATAACTAGGAGCTGAAGTTGCACACAGACTGGCAATCCCTTCCTTATTCCCCCCCCCCCCCTAATCATCACGATAAACTTAGTAATTTATTACTGCACGTGTATTGACTATTGTAGAGATGTGCATTTGTTTTAATTCTATTAATAACTGCCGCTGTAGTCATAAGAAAGCAACATCTATTTCTTATCTGTGATTGTCAACTAATCACACAGACGGTCGATCTGGTTTATCTGGTAGTTCCGATCAGGGTAGCGAAGCTTTTGGGCAAAAGCTGGATCAAGTGATTCTACGATTCAGGCGTCATCGCCAAACACAGTCGATTGCTTTCGAAATTGTCTCTTTCCAACAAAAAATTGATTTTATATACGCCATAAAAAGTGGATCTGTAGTTATTTTATTCAGTAATAGCGTGGTTATAATAAACCGGAAATAAGCTGTGAAATATAATCAAATTTGTAAATCTAGATGCCAAAATACCGGTAGTTTAATTTAATGGATCGATAGTAATAATTTAATAATTGTGCACCTAAATATAAATTTAAAAGTCGTTTACGATCAATTATTTTTAATAAATTATGATTGGTAATAATGAATGTGTGCAACTCGAAACTACTTCGATACATAAAAAGATAATCTTTTCATCACGAGGAATTTCTGACGTATTGGAGTGACAACGGTATACGTAATCGGCAAATGTATGCCTAGCCAGACGAGATGCCATCTGAAATATCAGCTAAATGCCAACTGGCAACTGGTGATAGAAAGTAGATTTGTGCAGCTAAATTATAAATTTATGAAATGAACACAAGAAGTATGATAAAGTTTCGGTTCAATAAAAATTATGTTCCGTATTGCTAAATCCGTCCGTTTTATAATCAAAAGAGATTTGGATTGAATTGTTTTGCATTTAACATCCAAGTAGTAGTAACAATTATGATCAGGGAACCGTTAACTGAGTTTACAAATCAAAATTATCGTATTGTAATACATTTTACACTCCATCTGTGTTACTTTCTAGCCTAGTCAGGAAACCGATCGACATTTTGACAGAAGAAAATATCGTATCCCTGCAAATGTTACATGCACATTTGGCGATCTAGTGTTCACAAACAAATTATTAATTGACATTCGCTACGGATATATATACTTATTTTTTATTCAATTGAAAATAAATAAATATTGTTACGTCGCACGATACTTGAACGCCATACGATATTTTATATGATATGATACGATATTTTCTTCTGTCAAATCATTTGTTGATTCCCTACTCAGATTAAACACCAAAACTTTCACAATCACCTCACGGGAAATATACGATAATTTCAATTCGGAAACGAGCAGAACGGTTCATTGTACGTACAAGATGAGAGAAATGGACTTTTGCCATGGGATTGGGAAGGAAGATTTGTTGTTTTGTTGGACAGTAAAGTGACCTGTTCTCGGGAGCAGCTTGATTGAATGATTTTACATTACTGACACGAACAAACATTGGAATATAGGCCCACTCAGTTTTCGTTCGTTATCATTTGGGTTTCGGTCAACAGTTCTGTCCTATACTAGATTTGTTTAGTTGGATCATAGATCTCGGTAACTTTTTCGACTTCAATAGTTTTTTGAGCATCGTGATCCGGATATCTCGTTCACTGATGAGCCTCTTGTCAAATGAACGGGTCGTGAGAACGTCACATCTACTTTCGACCCCAACTGTCGACTCCGACTGTCAACTGTCAGTCGTCAGTCACTACGTAACTTCACTGCCACAGTATAAGCAATAAATTACATTCCACGGTAATCGAGACACAAGTCTATCATAATTTTATTATCCTTTCACTTTAATTTATATTGATTGAAAAAATCCGAACTTAACCATGAATGTCGATTATAACCGTGTTGTTGAGATCGAAGTATTTAGTTGGTTACATCTTAGAATAACAATTGAAAAACTCTCGAATGGAATTCCCGATCGTAACAAAATTTCCTTCTCGCAGGACGAGAATTATAATTTCCCGGGGAATTCCCGAAATTTCGAGACTCGTCCATCCCTACTTTTTTTCCAAAATTTTCTCATATACCTTTGCACTGTGACACATTAAGGCTATCCCTCTATAATTACTGAAAACCTTCCTATCCCCTTTCTTGAAGATTGGCACTATTACTGCCTTTTTCCAATCTTTTGGAGTTTTTCTTTCCCTCCATACCACTCTCATCACTCTGTATAGCCACTGCATGCCGACAGCACCCGCCCTCTTTATTAGCTCTATTGGTAACTCGTCCACTCCTGCTGCTTTTCCCTCTTTCATCCTCTTTACAGCTTCCTCAAACTCTAGCCACGTTATGTCCTCATCTTCCTCTCCATTTGTCTCTATTATATCTTCCTCCTTCCCCTCTCTTTGTGTTTCGACATTTGGGTTCAGTAATGTCTGGAAATATTGTTTCCACATATCTTTTAACTCTTCCTTATTCTTTATTTCCTCTCCTTCTTCGTTTTTCATCACTACATCTATTTTTTCCCCATTCCTCCTTTTCCTCACTAAAGAGTACAGTACTTTCTTACTCCCATTTGAATCATCTTCCATCATCCTAGTCCATTCTTCCATCCATTTATTCTTTTCTTCTTTACCTATTTTCTTTGCTTCCTTTTTCCATCGTGCATATTCTTCCTTAGCTTCATCTGTCTTTTCCTTAAACCATGTCCTAAATGCTCTGTTTTTTCTATTTACCACTTCTTTTACCCTTTCATTCCACCATGGAGTTTCCTTCCATCTTCTTTTTGCACTTGTCCTTCCACATATTTCTTCAGCTGCCTCCACAAACGTTTCCCTAAATTTTGTCCACTCTTTCTCTACAGACTGAGGTTGTTCCTTTGGTAAATGCTTTTTTAAATTTATTATGCATGAAGTAAATCTCTTTTGGATTAACGTATAAAAATTTTATTTATCAAACAACTATTCTATTAATGAAAGAATAAATATTTAAAGAGAGTCATATGAAAGATAGGGAAGTTCCCAACCACTGTATTCCTTTTTTGCCCCGTAAAATATACAAATAAAAATATTATTTAAAACTTGACACCCTTTTCATTTATTTACTGTTGAATCCATTTGGCACTAATTCTTTTACTTTCCTTATCCAATTAAGCTGAAAAACTGTCCACAGTTTTAGTTCTTATTGCATAGTACGCTAATTATTCAAAGATTATTTATAAAAAATAATATCAAAGATAGTTACTATGCTTATCCTCCCCTTCAAGAAATCCCAATCACATAAATTAATATGAAGTGTATATAATTTCACATAAGTTACTAGGCAGAGATTTTCACCTGTTTGTGGTGGAAATTAAATTTTTGAAGAAACAAATAAAAAACCTAAAAATAAATAACAATTTCATTCGTGAAACAATTAGTTTGTTCCAAACAAATATCATTAACATTTTACAAAATTTTTGTTTAAAGAAATTATAAGCTAATTGTACAGGTTTCAATATTTGAAATAAAAACATTATAAGCACAACTATACATTGCTTTTAATTAATTTACATTTACTTTTTTCAGTGTTAGTTGTAATTTAATGTATGGATGTTTGGTTCTGGAAAATAGGCCATACTTATGTAGATACTACATAGTTTCCTTGACATAATTTATATTTTTAAACATGAATTTATTATTAATTGTATTTAATTCACATACAAATGTGTGAATTGTATAAATACTTTGCAGATTTAATACAAATTTACATTAAACTCATATTTCAATATGCTAATCTGTTAGGTATTCAAAAACATGGATGTAATATTAAAAGAAAACTTAGTTTAAAAACATGTTATTTTTTTATGCGAAAGGTAAATTAAAGCCAAGCACATTTAATTTACCTTTTGATGTCAAGTATGGACTTATTCTCAACTGTTATTTTTTTGACAGTAAAAACATTAACATATGACTCAAGTAAAGTACATATTAAATATTGACACCAATATTCATTCACTCTTAAATGTTGTACATAAACTACTGTAAATCATTTTACAAGTATTAATTTTATCATTAAATTACCAAAAAATGGAACGTTAATCTGATAAGTAAAGTGCCGTTAATCTTTAAGCTAATCTTTTAGCGGGGATTAGAAAACATACAAATAAATGATATAACAATACTTTATTGACGTAATATATAGTGAAAATCTGTATAGAATATAAAAATCTGTAAAAATATAAAATACACTAGTATTACAAATTACACTACAGTAGGATTTTCCTTCATTAATACATAGAATTCATCAATTTCGTATAAACAATTTTCTGTTAGTTTTTTAAATCTTGGTTTGAAGTTTTTCAGTTCGATCCCAATCAGAGTCATAACAAATTTGAAAGGGATCAGCTGATAACCACCGGCTGTTCATTTTGTCATTGGGCTATTAATTAATAACACTTTCTAAGGAACAGTCGGCCGTAGTTTGTAACAGTCACTAAATTCACTCATTACACTCATTCAAAATCCATATTCGCCAATATATTGACAACCCGTCTCTATTACAAAAAATAAATGTTGGATAGAATTTGTCAGAGTTGTATAATTTTATATTTAGAATATGAAGTTCATCTATGTTCTATGATATTTTTATTGTTTAGTTTCCACTTTATTATTATTTTGGGTGTCATGTGAATGCACATTGGAGTTTTTTTAATAAAGTTGAATTTTTTTATGTTAAGTAAAACTATAAGTGATGGAAATGACCGAATATTTAACTTTGTAAATAATGGCTTGCAATGAGTAATCTGCTCTACTATTAAGTGTAACTTAAAAAAAAGAAAATTATTTGGTAGACCCCATAAATGTGAACCATAGCTTAATTGTAAATGTAACACAATAAAATAATAATGTAAACACAGTAAAATAATAGAAGAACACAATCAGTGACATTGTTTTTTATTATTTCTAAACAATACATGCATTTATTAATGTTTTTCGAGATATTGTTATCCAAGTACGTTTTAAATTTCTTGCTCAAACTGGAAGTGATACATGTGAGAGCAGCAATCCAGCACAGGAAGTGGTCCTCAGAGGCCAATATTCAGGATGTATTGTATCCTTGAATTACTGCCACTGGGACCACATTAAGGAAATTGCTGGATTCACTACAACATTTCAAAATAATTGTTATTGTTCTCTTTTATAAATGGTGAAATATTAGCATATTATTTTACATGGCAGTAAATAGCAATTTATAAGAGAAATTAACAATTTAGGAACTAACAATATTATAATCATTTGTATAAAAATTGGTCGGTAGCGTAGTTGGTTCAATCCCAGCTTCATAAGCTAAAGGTAAGGTTATCAGTTCGATCCCAATCAGAGTCATAATACATTTTGAGAAGGATCAGCTGATAACCACGGGCTGTTCATTTGTCATTGGGCTATTAATTAATGACACTTTCTAAGGAATAGTCGGCCTTAGTTTGTAACAATGACTACATTCACTCATCTACACTCATTCGAAATCCATATTCACCCATATCTTGACGATCGGCGTCTTATGAATAAATAAATAAATAAAATAAAAGTACACCATTTATTGACATTTAGAATTGTGTGCTGCATTTACCTAATATTAATTTTTTCTCTATGAAAATTCTACAAGCAATTAAATTCACTGATTACACTTACTTCCATGGCCGCTGATGCCCAAGGTGGTATTTGGCCTCGCCAACGATCTACCTCCACATCTCTTTCATTCACCCTTTAATTCATGTCAATGCCTTGGTCCTTCCACCTCTTCTTTGGGCGTCGAGGGTGTCTTCTGCCTTCAGGGTTTTCTTTCCACATTTGCATGATCGTCTCTTCTTAATACATGTCCAGCCCAACACAAACGTTGGCACTTGGCTTCTTAGCCAACTACAAAGTCTGGTTCTTTGAAAAGGTATCTAATTTATTTATTACGCTTTACCGTCTATGCTCTATCTTCTCTTGTGGGTCCGAAAACTTTTCTGAGTACTTTATTTTCGAAAGTGAAGAGTTTTTTTATGTATTTTTGCTAAGAATCTATGCCTCAGCTCCATTTACAGAATGACTGGTCTAATGATTGATTAGTACATTTTAATTTTTGTATGGTTAGGCAGAAGATTTGCTGACTTAAGTTTATTTAGAGTGTAGCCTTATTAAAGCTACTGTTTATTTTTGATATGTTGAACAAACTTAAATAAGAGATTAAAGTAAGACTTGTCCAGTGATATAAATGTTTCTTTATTTATCTTCTTATAAATAAATTCAACAAATAAGATTGGTTTCTTCTACAAATAATGATAAAAACGAAAATAAAAATCTTCTTTTATTGACTCAATGGAACATAAATAAATTAAAACAACTCTTCCAAAATAATAAATTAAATATTTTCAGACCAGAACCTTTTTTATTTATTTAACTTTTTTAATAAATTTCTTTAAACTTTTAAATCAAAAAAATTCAAAATTCAAAATTGTATTAAATTTTATAAAAATAGTCTAAAACTTTCATAAAAATTTCTCTAAATTTTCTTAAAATTGTCTAAAATTGCCTCCGGAAGATGTAGCTGTCCTGGAGGTTTCGAATCAAAAATTAACCACAACAAAACTTGTCCGGCATTCAAACAATCACTTACAAGCGAACTACAGAAAAATTGCCGCAACGGTAAAGGAAAACCGAAATGGTACAAGTCGCTGTGTACACGAAAGCGGATCGAACGTGGTCCCACTAAGAAAGTTATTGGAGAACTGCCCGAACGGCCGCACGCTTCCTCCAACGGACTTACCCCCACTTTAATTCAAGAAGCTAAACCAACCAATTAGAACCCTCTAAACCAGGACATCTGAACAGGTAAGGCTCACCAAACATGTTGCCTTCAGAAAACATGTCGCATGAAATTGACAGGAAATTAACAAACGTGAAAATACTGGTTATTTAACTATTTTATATGGGAAAAACTACTTTTTTATTTGAAAGGGGAAGATTCTGAATTTTTCTCAAAACTTGGAGAATTTATATCGAAAACTTTTGGAAAACAAAACAAAATCCTAAACCTCTCAGTTCTTACAAAATTTAACATTTCCTAAATACAATTTTTCTAATTTAATTATAATGAAACAATTAACAATTGTTACAAGGGCAAACAAGCTTCTGTTAGCAGAGTTTATTCTACTTTGAATTTTGGTATGTTTAATTCACTGATTATACTGAAGTAAACCTGTTGAACATTGTAAATCATTGTAAATAGACATGTGGTAATTGCCCCACTGTCAATTGATTTTTGCCCGCTGGCAATACATTATGTCGTAAAACCATATATTTTCGATAATAAATACGTTTAATCATGTTTTTCCTTGACACCAAATAACTTAAAAAATAATAAAAAAAAGAATTGAAGCAAAGTTTAGTTTATAACACAAATTGATGTCCTAATCAAGCAAATAACATAATATGACAAAATAAAGTTTATTTCATCCCCAATGTGAATGCAACTTAAATTAGGATAAAAGCCGAAGTAGGAAATGAGAAGTCAAATTTGCTCCCTTTTTAAAAAGACTGACTTGTAGAACATTCAACAAAGTGAGCTCTTCTTATTTATAATTGAAGAAGCCTTGGTATGGAAATAAGGAAAACAAAATTGCCTCGTAAATAAATGAGGGAGTTGAGGAGGCAGTAGATTGACCAAACCTAGATCCCGAAGTTGGCAAGGAAGCAAAGTGATTCAATAATACAGAAAATTGGATTGCATTCCAAGAATAGGTAATGAATTATGTTATTTATGAACTCAACATATCATCAAAAAAACTTGAACTACCTTCAGCGCAGAAATTATGTGTACCCGAGTTTGAAGGTTGTTTACTAAGAGGCCTATTTAACATCCAATCACACCATTGTTTTTCTTGTTTAATTGTACGTTATGACATGCATTTTAAAATTGTATTATAAGTTTTAATAATTTTTATTTTAGTCGGAACAAATAAAGAACCAAAATTTCAACTATTTTTCACTGTGCATCAAATTGTCACTTTTATTACTCACAAACAAGTTAATGTATCACATTTATACTTTATTATGTGGTTGATAAGAATATTTTCTAAAAGTTTAGTAAATTTCAAAATTTTAACTTTATAAGAATAAAGTTCTCATCAATTTCCCGAAACAACATTTTCTTGGCTAATAGAAGTTGTAAAATTAATTAACTGATTACGTTGTAGTCCTTATGAAATTTATAGTTACGATACATTGCTTTTATATATGCAAATAAACGCAGTGATTTAAAATTAATTTAAATCAAGTTAAAATAATTAATTTCAGGGGATGAATTTTAAAATGCACTTGTCATCATACACAATTAAACGAGAAAAACATTGGTGTGATTGGATTTTTCATAGACCTTTTAGTTTCTTAGTAAATAACCTTCAAACTCAGGTACATACATAATTTATGCCCTAACAGAGAATGTTTTTTGGCTCTGAAACAGCAATAAATACTCTTATTTGTATATTGAGGAATGGCTGCTTTCAAATACATATAGTTTCATCTTTTAATGTATTTGAAATATTTTTTAACCAAATTTAACATTTGTTTGAATAGTAATTATTTATAATCTAGCCTAATAGGATGTAAAAATAAAATAAAATATTCGGTAGACACAGTTGCAAAAAAATATAAGGAAAGTTATGCATCTGCACTCTATAGAGCAGCAAAAGAGTTTAGCTCCTATAATCGTTTGATTAAGAGTAAAAATATGATAAAATCTGACTCAGAAACTTCAAATATGAGTCTAAGTAATTCTATCCTGCTATCAGAAGACCAGTCAACTAGAGAACCACTAAATAAAAAAGTATCAGATAAAAGTGCATCTGTTATGACTCAAACTGATGTTAGTTCTATTTTATTGTCCACATGTAGTGAATTGTTAGGAGATGAATGGCTAACTGACAATACAATACACAAATATTTTGAGATGCTTACAGATAAGTTAAAGTTAGATGCATGCTTTCATATATTTAATCCTATAATTAGTCATGCTTTAAAATCTGTTCATGATTACAATCATTTCTTGGATTATTTGGACTTAAAAAATAAAAAATACTTAATTATTCCAATAAATGATGCTCAAGAACTTGATAAAAATGGTGGAAGTCATTGGAGTTTGCTTGTATTAATTATGCAAGAAAGCACATTCTATTATCTTGACTCCAGTGGGAATCATAACATACAACATGCAAAAATTGTTATGAAAAAACTTACAACCTATTTAGGCCCTCAACTTGTTGAGCCAAAACTGATTGTGTTAGAGTGTGCTCAGCAAATAAACAGTTACGACTGTGGTATTTATGTAATAATGACTGTTGAGGAGCTTCTGGTCAACTTCTTGACTATAGGAGAATTAGATATGTGTAATTTTAGGGGGGTTGCCCCACACGGAAATGATTTGATAAAGAAAAGGTCTGTTTTAGCTTATTTATTTTTACAGCATAATAAACTGAACAAAGAGGCAATATTTTCACTCTTGGAAGAGAACTTTTTTATTGGACATAAAGAGGAAGTTTCACACAATAACCTTCGGCTGCTAACACAGAGAATTAAGTATTTAGAAAAGGAATTGGAAGAGAAGACTGCTGAAGTTTCTAAATTAATGATGTGCAATGAAACTGATGAGGTTCTAAAAATAAAAGAAATGATAAGAAACCCTTACACAGAATATCCTAATGACTGTAATAAAACCTTACAAAAACCTCTTCAAACAGCCATTAATTTTCTTAGTAACGAAACAAAACTATTTTGGGAAAACAACAAAGAACTTATAGGTGCAGTTAACTCTCACTTAACTCTTATTCCTAATAAAAATAACTACACAAAAAAGAAAAACAAAAACTCCCTTGAAATGGTTAAGCAGATTGATAAAGGAATAGCCTCAGAGAAGTTTTGTATTAAACAGCCAAATATCAGAGGAAAGCATGTTCACAAAATTACCCTGATGTCTGATAGTCAAGGGAGTGATATAATGTCATACCTTAACACCACAGATGATGTAACACAGGTGTTCGGGCATGTCCAGCCTGGAGCTCCTATGGAAGCTGTTTTTTCTGCTGCCATGAGAGAGATGGAGCTGAATAAATACACCAGAAATGACTGTTTGGTCCTAATTGGTGGTTGTAATAATGTGTCTAACCTCACAATCAATAAAGAGAGACTCTCAGTTGAGAAGATGCTCCACTTTATTAAAGAAAAAGTAAGAATATTTGAAAAAACAAATTTAATCTTGTCAACAATTCCTTACCGTTATGACTTGTGGGAGGATGACCCTAAAAATATTTTAATTAGAGATATAAATAATGGAATTAGAGATATTGTTTACGCTAATCCATATATTCAACTTCTTGACCTTTACTTACTTCAAAGGTCCTATCAAACCAGACATGGCCTGCACATTAATCGAAGAGGGAAAAAATTTGTGGCATTTGAAATCCTCCAGCTGGTGGAAAATACTCTTCAGCAGCACAAAGAGATTTCAACAACTTCAAATAAGTTTCACAAGGCGGAGTCAACAACACCTACCTCAGTCTCACTTCCCACCAATGAATCAACTGTAGTTACGAGTGTGTGTGTCAGTGAGGCTATCCACAATGCAAGTGAATGTCTCCACAAGAATCAAGCTGCTATTTGTTCCTCCACTTACATAGAACAAAATGAAGAGACTGGCCATGATTTAAATGAATCATTTTCTTTACCCTTGGCTGATAAACTAAATCTAATTGAAAACTCTTCTAGCAGCAATGGACCTTTTTTAGCAGAAGGTTGTTTAGTGATAAGTCCTCTAAAATAGATAAGTTAAAAAATAAGATAGATTTTCCAGTAAGTTTTACTTCTAATTCTGACCAAAATGATTTTGTATTGCTTCACATAAACATTCAATCAATACAAAGCAAACTTAATGAGTTACAATATTGCTTGGATAAATTGAACTGTTCTGTTGTGTGTGTGAATGAACACTGGTTGAGAGATTCAACTATTGATCTTTTTGTACCATTTGGCTATGAACATGCATCTAGTTTCTGTCGTTTAAGTAGTATAAGAGGTGGTGTTTCAATTTATATTAACAAAAATAAAAATTTAAAATTCTCTATAATTGATATAAAAAGATTTTGTACTGAAAAGGTCTTTGAGGCAGCAGCAATTAAAATTGAGTTGCAAAAAGTAATTATCATATCAGTATATAGAATACCGTCCTCAAAAGAAGAAATATTTATTGAAAAAATTGAATCTCTCCTTACTTTTATTACCAGATTTAAAAACCACACGATTTACATAACTGGTGATATTAACTTAGATATAAGAAAGAAACATAAAAGCATTAATGAGTTGAAAAACATCTTAAAATCTTTCAATTGCTACTGTCTCAATGAAAACCCTACTAGAGGGGAAGCATGTATTGATAACATAATAAGCAATGTACATAAAGAAAGTGTTGAAGTAGGTGTGATTAACTTAGGTATATCAGATCATGAGGGCTTATGGTTAAAGATAAACAATTTTTTTAAATTTTCTCAAAAACAATATATTCAGATTAGACTTGTAAATGATAAAACATTGAGTAACTTACTGAGTAACCTAGTAACTGTAAATTGGCCCGGATTGATATTTTCTGAAATATATTTAGATAGATCTTTTGATATATTTATTAAATCAGTGGTGGACCATTTTGTAACAAGCTGCCCAGTAATTTTAAAAAGAAAAAATGAATCTTATTCTAGAGAACCACAGAAGAGTGCCAAATGGTACACAAAAAAACTTGAGAACATACGTTTAATGCTACTTATTTCTAAAGGTAGAGTAAATATAAGTGAACAACATAAATTACAATATACCAGAATAAGAAATATATACAAAAAAGAAATTAAACTTGCAAAGTTTAAAGTGAATGAAGATTTTATTCTTAATGCTAAGAATAAATGTAAAGCAGCCTGGCACATAATAAAAAATGAAACAAATACAAAGGTTAATGACAGTATACCAATTCCAATAAGCCCAGATGTTTTAAACACATTTTTTGTTAGTCTTGAATCTAAACTGAAAAGCAATAATGATATACCTATTTCTCATGCTACTCTATTATCTTCAATGAAACCTATTAGTACTACGTTTGAATGGTCATTAATCAAACATACAGAAATAATCGAATCAATAAATAAACTTAGTAACTCAAGAGCAGAAGATTTCTATGGATTATCTAACTACATTATAAAAAAGATTGCCCCTTTCTTTATTGAGCCATTATATTTGCTTTTTAATAGGATGATTGAAGAGTCAGTCTTTCCTGAATGCCTTAAAATATCTGTAACCATTCCAATTTATAAAAAGGGTGATAAAATGAACCCAAAAAATTACAGGCCTATATCGTTGGTTCCGATTTTTTCTAAGATATTTGAACTGTGCCTCCATAAACAAATATACTCTTATTTTGAAAGGAGTAATCTTATTAATGAAAATCAATATGGTTTCCGTCCCGGTCTGTCTACTATTAAAGCTCTTCTTGATTTGGTGGAAAATGTTTATGACTCATTCGATAACAAACTAATTACATGTGCTACACTTATAGATCTGTGCAGAGCGTTTGACTCTGTTTCTCACAATATACTGATTAGCAAGCTATCATATTATGGAGTGGCAGAGGGGTCTCTTCATCTTTTAAAATCATATCTAAGCAATAGGTATCAGCTGGTCTATTATAACGGACTAAGATCTAATCTGTTGCCTATAAAGGTGGGTGTGCCTCAGGGTTCAGTGTTAGGACCTTTTCTTTTCATTGTCTTTATAAATGATCTTGCTGATTATATGCCTTGTAAGACAATTTTGTATGCTGACGACACCACTTTTGTGACTTCTGGATGTAATGTACAAAGTGTGCTTAGTGTGAATAATTCCATGAAAATCATAGCTGAGAAATGGTGTCAGGCTAATGACTTACAAATAAATAACACTAAAACAGAAAATTTACTTTTTAACTCTAAAGTATTAAACAAGAATAACAACAGTGTAAAGCTTCTGGGCATTTACATTGATCAGAAACTCTCTTAGAGTACTCATATTAATTTTCTGTGTGGTAGACTAGCTAGGGTGACTTTTCTCTTGCACAAGTTAAAAAACAATGTAAATATGGATCTAATGCTTTATTTTTACTACGCATTTTTCCATACTCACTTGCAATATGGAGTGATATTATGGGGTAACGCTAGTGGTGCTCTTTCAGTTTTTAAGTGGCAGAAAAAAGCTATCAGATGCATTGCGGGGCTTGGGCCCTCAGAGTCTTGTAGAACCCACTTTAAAAAGCTTAGAATAATGACAATACCATCATTATATATTTTTACCTGTTTAATGTATGTCAAGGAAAATATTGATAATCTTAGTTTTAGATCTGACACACATTCACATGATACCAGAAATATACATTGTTTATCCTTGCCACACACTAGATTATCAATTACCCGCAATAGTTTTAAATATCTAAGCATTAAAATGTTTAATAGATTACCACTGGCAGCAACCACTGTTAATATTAATAAATTTAAACATGTCCTTGACACCTGGCTAAAAAATTGTGAGTTTTATACTATTAATGATTTTTTTATGAGTAATGTCAATGACCTTAAATTTTAAAAGAAATTAAGCTTTAATCACAGTAACTTATATTACAGTAGGAATAAGTCGTATAATAAGCAATGTTGTACATGTATGAATTTTAGTTTTACCTTTAAACATAAGCTGACAATGTCGATTACATGTAAAAATGTTGAAAGGCAATAAACCATTTGAATTTGAATTTGAATTTAAAGTATTTTCTGTTCAAATCCCCCACGGCAAGTGCTTAGTGGTCTTTTTGTATTAAACTCTTCTTCATAAAGCTTCTTTTGTATGGATGTAATAAAATTCTGTTCCATTATTCAGGCCGTGTTTTATTTGAATACATTGTGTAGCTGAGTTAGCCCTAGCTGTTTTAGTATCTACATTCTTTATTATGTAAATCAGATTTTCCCAACTACTCATGTCTACGTATTTGCATCAGTCTGAAAAAAATTAAATGAATTTAATCATTTTATACACAAACAATTTTCTAAATAACTGAAAGAATATTAATACCAGCTGGTGTGGGGACTCAGGCTAAGAATTCAGAATGTGGAATGCAGGTTCCAATCCCAATAGCATATTGAGTTATGGAGTTATATTATGGGGCCAGTCTTCAAATTCAATTAAATTACTTAAAATTAAAAAAAGAACAATTCGACCAATCTGTGAAGCACCTTTTAAAACTCCATGCAGACCTCTTTCAAAAACTGAATATAATGACTTCCTTCACTATTCATTTACAAAAGCTTATTACAGTATACACCAAAAATAACTTACATAAATTTCCTCAGAACTAAAATATACATAAGCATGACACAAGAAATTGAAATCAACTGAAAACTAAACAATGTAAATTCTCAACAACACAAAAAAATCATAAATTTACGGCCATTAAATTATATAAAATTACCTTATAAATTAAGAAATCTATAAATGAAACAATTTAAAACAATTATACGCAACTATTAGAAGAGTGTTTGTACAAAATTGAAGATTTCTTTAAAATTCAACTGTAATTTATATGTTGATTTAACTCAATTTGTATTATATATTGTAATACATAATTTGAGGTTTGAAGCAATAAAGATTATTATTATTGTTATCTCAATTTTTGTTTAAAAATACAATAACTCAGATTAAATGGTTTTTACACCATAAGTCAGAATTGGTCTAGTTTTCTTTTTATGATCAAACTGTAATAAACATAATTTTCTATAAGTTTCTCTTGATTAATTTAAGAATTAATTAAAATTATTTATATTAAATTAAAATAAAGTACTTGATTAATTAAATAATGATTATTCAAGAAGTTCTCAGAAAAGTAGTATTAGACATTATGTATTAGTAAAAGTAGTCTTATAGACACTAGTATTAGTAAAAGTAGTCTTATCAAGTCTATGTAGAAAATAAAATAGGAACTATTTATGTATTACCAGCCAACAGCCTTTGCTTCCCTACAGGTGGATCTTTACGTACACTTACACCCTGTTCCTCTAAACCATAAAAGCTTTGCTCCTTACCGTTCTCCTAGATAACAGTTTTATAGTCTAGAAAATCCTATAAATCTACTTTAGGGGATGCAAAGTACTACGATAATGTCAGAGTTAGTAGAAATGACCTTAAACATTTCACAATGGAAACCAAATCAACCAAGGTTTTGAGTCATGTTTATGTATTTTGTATCAGCTGCTTGAAATAAATTATTAATTTCAGTTAATGCCAATATTACTCTTATATAAGAAAGGAAACAATGAGGGGCTGTTTCTAACCCTTAAGAATGGATATTTGACAAATCCTTCCTTAGTGAATCTCTATGATACAAAAGCTATCTTTCCTCCTAATTTCATCAACATCTGTCCTTGAGATTTTGTGATGAGTGGGTACATATTTTTGTGATGAGTGGGTACATAGTTTTGTGATGAGTGGGTCCATTGTTTTGTGATGAGTGGGTACATCGTTTTGTGATGAGTGGGTACATCATTTTAGGTTTTATGTATTAAGATTACAACATAATCTGTAGATATAAAAAAAATAATAACATTGTTATAATTGGGCCAGTTATTCACTCAATACATTAATTTTGAAGTAGAATACTTCAATATATGAAAATTATGAACCGAGATTTAAAACAGTACAAAAAGTTAGCTTGACAAAAATGAAAACGATCAGTACAGTGAATTTAATATCAAAATAATTACTTTAAATGTAACTGAATCCAAAAGATACTTTGAGAACATTATCCAAAAGAAAAGATGAAATTATGTCGATACATCATAAACATAATAGTATTTAAATTTATAATTTTTTGATATTATAATGATTAATATATTTAAATGGAATGAAATATGTAGATTTTTAAATATTTCTTAATAACCTCTTTACTTTGTGTTATAATTATTATATTTTTGTATTAATACAGTTTTATTCATTTTTATATTATTTGTTATATTATCTTAGATATTTATTGAGGTTGATTCATATTTGAATTTAAGCAGTATATTAACTTTATTGTTTGACATCTATCAAAATCTTTCAAACATTTTTATATTTTAGCATCTTTTTTTGTCTCTTATATGTAGGCCTATTACTTTCATATGGAAATTTAAAAATATTTCTAACATAAGTTAATTATTAAGTTACGCAATATTGTTTTGGATAGTGACCTAAAAAATGTTCTGATATTTAGACCTAAAAAAATCGAAATAATAGTAGAGAAAAAATTTATCTAAAAGTATTTATGTATTATGTGAATTTTCTTGGTTGTACTTTGCCTTGAAAAGCATTGATATCCATAATGCCTATTAAAGAGGAAACAATCTTGAGTCATTTGACTTCTTAGTTGGAAGGTCTCTTGTCACTCTGGCAACTTCCTCCTCATTAACTGGGCTCAGAGCCATGGAGCTATTGGGCTGTGTTTTAAAAAAAAGGATGGCTGGTTTACTGAGGAACTCACATACAAATACGGTGGTATTGCCCACCCACCCTCCCATACAAATATGGTGGTATTGCCCACCCACCCTCCCATACACATACGGTGGTATGGCCCACCCACCCTCCCATACACATACAGTAGTATTGCCCACCCACCCTCCCATACACATACAGTGGTATTGCCCACCCACCCTCCCATACATATTGTGTGGTATTGTCCCACCCACCCGCCCCTACACGTACAGTGGTACTGACCTACCCACCGGCCCCTACACGTGCAGTGGTACTGACCCACCCACCCACCCCTACACGTACAGTGGTACTGACCCACCCACCCCTACACGTACAGTGGTATCGACCCTCCCACCCACCCCTACACGTACAGTGGTATCGATACTCCCACCCGCCCCTACACGTACAGTGGTACTGACCCACCCACCCGCCCCTACACGTATAGTGGTATTGACCCACCCACCCACCCCTACACGTACAGTGGTATTGACCCACCCACCCACCCCTACACGCACAGTGGTACTGACCCACCCACCCTCCCCTACACGTATAGTGGTATCGACGCTCCCACCCGCCCCTACACGTATAGTGGTATTGACCCACCCACCCACCCCTACACGTACAGTGGTATTGACCCACCCACCCACCCCTACACGCACAGTGGTACTGACCCAACCACCCGCCCCTACATGTACATGTAACGTTGTTGTTACTTCATTGTTGCTTATTCAAAGTTTTTTACATTGTTCTAGTTATTGTTTCTTAGTCTGGAGCGTTACCTGTTTATTTGTTGTTGTTTTCTTGAATTATTAATTAGTGTTATTATACTGTGTATTTTATTTATTAAAACATTGTTCTTTTTATAAAGACATTTTGGATATATATTCTGGTTCTTCTTAGTATGAAAAAAAAGAACAGTTTACAGGTTGGACCAAATATGATGATAATATTTAATTTATATACTCGTAGATTTAGTTTTAAGGAAAATATGACAGTTGGCCAACCAACCGGTTGAAAATATGTTAATGTTTTGTAAAAGCCATTTCATGTAATTATGTATTTATTCAATAAAAAATGCCAATATTTATACAGCAGACATAAAATAATGTGCTATTAATAGGGTATTGATTTTAATTTATAATTGCTATTGATTTATACTTATTGAAATTACAGCATTTCTTTAATTTGTTTTTTTTTTTTAGTTGGCTTTATTAATTGTAAAGGAAATGCAAAGAGTAAAAAGTGTGTATAAATGTTAAAGGACTGGCAGATGAAGAAATTTAAAAAATCTGTACTAACGTAAGTTAAATATCTATTTTTTT